>KZ308841.1:201943-216902 GCA_000376725.2 Ladona fulva
TAATTTCATCCATTCTACTAACTCTCGTAGTCGTATGACTAAATTCATATTGTGATATAATGTATAGTGTAGCCGAACGTGGTGCGAATACTATGTTTCTTTGAATATTTAGGAAGTAGCGACATATGACGATCCTCAATTTCAGGGCCAGCAGTACGTTGCACGTTGCCCGACTGCAAACCAGAAATTATTGCCCTAAACATAGCTGGACGGATAAGAAGTGTATATTGAAAGGTATAGTTCATCACCCCTCAAGAGTGGTTCCCTCCCGTGAATGTGAAGGACGTTTCCACCGGCCCTGTTCACAGCCTACTCCGTTTTCAAGTATATTCTTGACGCCATTTGTTATCGTAATCACTGGATCTTGGTAATCAAATTTAGTGAGATGATACGATTCGCAGTAGTTAAAGTATTGAAAATGGGTTGGATATTATGTATGTTTTATCAAAGCAACATTAGTACATTCCCTATTTCAGAGGCTATCAATACATTTTCTCTTCTATTCAAGAGTTATGCATATTTTACTAATATCTCTCTTCCTCTCACTTGTGAAACAGATTTATGACTGCATTATGTTTTATCCACCATTTTCTCATCCTTCCTATTTATTATTCATCAGAAAAATTCTCTGCTCACAGTAAGGGTACTGTTTGGCGTATTTCAAAAGCAGTATGAAAAGTCTTATAAAATACGCCATGAAAGTATTAACTGATTTCCTCCGTATATTTTTACTATGCAAGGTTTTGAGGTAGTTGCGCATTGAAATAGCACATGAATAATCAAGTAGTTACTGCTTAAGTAGTACCTGTCCTAACTGAACGGTTATTTCTTGACGATCCATTTCATTCCCTACTTTAGTTTAGAGAGTTTTCTTATTGAAAGAATCTGTTATTCGTGCGATTCAGGGACGGTCGTATTTGCTTTACCCTTTTTTTAAGTATTGATTTTATATAGCTTGATAAAGGCAGCTGGGTGTCGGTGGACGACGTTTCATTGGCAATAATTTATTTAACGAATTATCGATTGTATTTGAGTTTACGTATGATCCCGATCACGTCACCACCGATAAAAGTTTGGCAAACAGAGAAAAAAAAAGTAGAAATTGAGTCAAGTACTCTGTTTCTTAATAAAATCTATGTTTCTATGCAGATTAGATATCAATTATATATTTGAGAGTGTATAACCTCGTGTAATATGAAACAAAACCAGTTAATCGGGCATTATATGAAAGAATGTTTTGTTGGAATCAATTTAATTTTTATTCATTCAAGCATTGGAAGACATCTTGAAAATATTAATTGATGTAATAGTTTTATTATACCAATTTCTTTTTATTTATTTTTGTTCATTTTACGTAATCTAAATTAATTTGTAAGGTTGATCATTCAGCTAAAATCGTTTTGACTTGACTTTCCTTTGATAAAATGCTAAATATACAATGAATTTGCAGCTTAGCGTAATTGAAAGATGTATTGCCATTAATCTTGTAATGGAGGAGTTGATAGATCTCAGTCATACGCAGATTGGACCTTGAACTTATTTCGTAATCTTTTCCTTTCGGCCTTTCCGCGGGGTTTTCACACCCTTCTTCCCCCAGTCATTTTCTCTCTCGCCTTATCATTTCTCTTCATATTTCTCTCCATTTCTTCCCTCTCAATCATTTACGCCTCCGACAAACAACCGCTAACCCTTATCCCCAAAATTCCACTTCTTCCCTTTCTCTGCACGCCTCTCGCTTATCGTTCCACGATGCCCTTTTCGTATCTTGCGTCCAGACGAAAATTAGAAATGCTAATTTTTAACTCTGCTAAGTGTTTTTCGATATCCATTTGCATCCTCATCTTTCTTTCACAGGGGAAATAAAATTGAGTCGGTAGACAACAATATGGCTACAGGATGTTGATGAGACTGATATAATGGGCTACTGAAATACTCGTTAAATTTCTAGGTGAAAGGTGGGAAAAGAGGGTAACTCTAACACGAATCAAAATATTTAGTATCTTATTAGCTAGGGAAGATATATCAAGATGATTGATAATGCGATATTTATATGTGCCATTAACCAGCTCATTTTACGTAACAATCAGTAACGGAGTCTATAAATGCATATCAAAGTTCGTCTGAGTACTATTATATTTTGCCTCAAATATTCCATACAGTTAAGACGTGGGGCATTGTTGGCCGTCGTTTGAAGCGCTGTATTTCAATATAAGCTAATTATATGGTGATGCAATTATCCTTAGGTTAATCAGTTGACGAGATATAACCACTTACCAAAAATATGAAAATACAGCAAATACAAGTCAATTTTAATGAATTATTACAAATGATATAATGATATATTAAGGTTGGAATTACATGAAGGTAGAAAGAATTCGACCACTAATGGTACAGTAAATAAATTTCAAAGGATAAATAATTCCGAAAAACCATCAAAAAGTGAACACTTCCTTTGTTCAGATTTCGCCTCTCAAGAGAGCATCATATAATTATTATCATCAGTTCAGGCCTTGAAATCGAGCGGTGCGCATTGGTTCAAGTCACAGACACCGCTTTTGTGATCACATGCTAAACTGAGTAAGCAAACGGTCTATCACGCCCTTATAAAAAGTATTACATGAGCCAGTTTCAGCAGTCGCGGTCAAGAATTGGTAACATTTGAAATTTACGCAATGAGAGACCGAGAGAGAGATGAGAGAAGAGTAAAAAACAACTTTAACTCGTTGACTCAGGACTGTAGGCATAGGTCTCAACGCCTATCGTCATCATCTTAGCTGAAACGTAGGATAATAGGAGCCCTGTAGTGACGAGTGAAAGTTGTGCTTTCATTCCTCTCTCATCATGGAAGGACACCTCAAAGTCGAGGACAGAGGATTTGAGAAGATTGTGGATCTTCGCTTACGTTTGGTTTATTTTAGAAAAACGCCATTAATATGCGAATCGGAGGTGATTGTACTCTTCTTTCATATAATCATTCCTTGAGTTTATACACACTGAAGACCGTGAACGATTCAAAGAATATCTAAATCCGGCACCATTTAAAAGTTTTTCTTTTGCAATTTAATCCTGCGAAAGGGAGATTGAATATAAGAAGATGAACTTGTGTCCACAGCACGACTTTCTTTTACCGCTTCACCAAAATTAGAATGCTCTATTACCGTTTAGGAAATAGTCCTTAATGTCTCAATGTCTTTATTAACAATAATTTCAATGTTTACCAAAGGTTAGATGAACGAAAATCAAAAGGCTTGTGATTTATATGTAACGAGTTTATGAGAATGAATATATGTACAAAATAAAGATTTGCATGTGAAAGGAAGCCATATGGGCTCCCGGACAGCCAAGTGCGCAACGCGTTCTACTTCGGTTAAAGCGGTACCGGGTTCGATTCCCGGCGGGGGCCTACGTGCGAAATGGCCTAAGTAGTTGAACTTTTACAATACTACTAGTACTAGGAAGCAATACCGTGCCCGTCTAAAATACTTCTGGTATGCGGAATTTTCGAATTTGACTAACTTTTCAACAGTGAAGAAGAAGGTCATTGGTAGCATTTATCGCCGTCAGAATGAGGTCGTCAGACAAACCTGAAGGCGCTTCTGATGACGGAATAATTTAATTCAGCCATTATCCATCGACAGGCATTGTATAATTTCATTAAACATTTTTTGCGCAGTATGTAACCACGAAATATCATGGAATATTGTATACAAATCCATAAATGTATGAATTTCTCCAACTCTTATATTTTTTCTCAGATACTATCAGATGCTGTCAGGGTCTCTCAGGTACTCTCAGGCTCCCTCAGATTCTCTCAGGGCCTCGCAGGTACTCTCTCAGATATTCTCAGGGTCTCTCAGGTACTCTCAGGATCTCTCAGATACTCTCAGGGTCTCTCAGATACTCTCAGGGTATTTCAGGTGCTCTCAGGGTCTCTCAGAAACTGTCGGTGTCTCTCAGATGCTCTCATAACTCCCAGATACTCTCAGCGTCCCTCAGATGCTGTAAAGGTGCGTTTCCAGTTGAGAGTAAATACTGCCGAGTCGCTCTCACTAGCAGTCACTCGCCAGTGGACACAGATCTGAGAGTAACTTCCTGGAAGTAGCTAGCTACTACCTGAGAATTTGATGTTGTCCACTACATATAATTTATATCCAATAAAAGTTTTTTGAGTCTTCCAAAAAGCAAATGAATTTCCTGAGAATTGGTTTAGTTGTCGTAGTTCGTTCCACAGATAACTTTAGCGGACAATCTTACCTATTCCAAAAATTTATGGCTGCATTTGAATGTAAATTATTTGAATGATAATTAAGTTAGAGAAGTTAAAACTGGTGGTAATAGCATAAAGGGAAAATGAGCCGGGAGCAATACCAAAAAGTTAGTATCTTTAGGTTTCAAACACCGAAGTTTCCGATCACTTTAGTTTTCTGTGAGTGTTACATTGCGAACTTGGTTTAGATTCGAAATATTTTATGAAAGTCAAATTGGCTCAGAAAATAACTGCGCGGGTGATGGCTTCAATTTCATATTATTGTGTGAATAAAGATATCGTCATTGTGAGATTTAACTATTTATTGATATAATCTCACATCGAGCTTCAACTTTCCAATAAAAGCAACGAAGATACATACAGTGAAATGTGAATAAATTTTAAACTCCTGACATCATCCGTTGACATATTGACCCGATTTATATATTAATATCAAACTCTATATTATAATAGTTATGGTATATTCATTGTGAAACACAATTTTTCTTAACATATCGAATCAATATAAATAATATTCAGATATGCCCCCTGCCACACGCCGAAAGGTGGCTTGCAGGGTAGTTATGTAGATGTACATGTCAGATAAATATTTTGGGGTCCTTTACTTAGCAATTTGGAATTTACGGTATCTCCTCTTATCCTAAGCTTTTATTTTTGCGACTTTACATCTATTTAGTTTCGCATTTATAAAAGTACACACTTTTGACACTTCTTTCTCATTTTCAAAGACCTTGTACTCTATCCAATTTCCCGTTATCTGCATATGACACTCGTATTACCTTAAAAAGGAAGTGAAATCGATATGATCAGGCGTTAGAAAAATGATTTTAATTTACTTAGTTAACTTTGCAGAAGGAAAGTCAGGAATTTTATATTTAGCAAATAGACACACATATTTTTTCGCTTTCTGAATATCTCATTTCTGTAAGCCTTTGCAGAAAATTGAAACCTTTTAATGGAGTTGATCCTTGTTTTATCAATGTTTTTCCTCTGTAATATTTACGAAGAAATACATTTGGATTTTATTTTGTGTAACATATTTTGCCTTTTCAAGTTTCACTCTATAATTTAATGTTTACATAATCTAACAATAAGAGGTAGATTTACCTAGTTTAACTTAATTTGTCTGTAATTTGTCTGCTGCCATTCTTGCTCTTCGATGATCTAAAGAATAAAGGATGCATGGCAGAAAAAACCTCTTTCGCTCCCAATTTTAAAGACATCCATCACACCACAAGATCAGTAATGTACGAGGGAGAATCAAATGAAAACCTTAAAAATGTAATACAAATTCCAATGTTTGCGCTATTGTCCTTTAAGTTGGCAGTATTGTTACAAATGCTTTAAAGAACGCCCAACACAAGGCAGCATACTGCAGACAAGCAAAATGCAGCCACAATACTAATTTAAAATGGCTGCCCCGCTTGCGACATGCACCAACAAAGAGCGACATTTTGACATTCGTTTTCTAAGCAGTGAAGGAACGAAACCTATTGAAATCCATTGGAAAACGAAGATCTAGTATGGTGATGCTTGTTTTTTACTGCAGGAAGTGTACGAAGGTAGTAGAAATTTCAGAAACGGTATGACTTCTGGCAGATGCTCCCCGCCCAGATCAGGCACACCGCGTTTTGACATCAGAGTCTATTGTTGAAGCCATTGCGATGAAAAATCGCCGAGTGATGGTGGATTAACTAGCCAAAAATCTGAACATTAGTCATAGCTCAGCACATTGCATTATTCATGACGTGCTTAAGGTTAACAAAGTGCCTGCAAGGTGGGTGCCATGGGAGCTCACTCCAGAACTGAAAGAGCGACGCGATGATGCCTGTGAAGAACTTTATGTTCGCCATTCCTCATCACCAAAACCAGGAAGTTCCAGACGCAGCAATCTGTAGGGAAGAGTATGCTGACTCTCTTTTGGGATGAACGAGGCATTTTCTTGGAACACAACACACCTAGGGGAAACACCATAACCAGTGCATCATATTCCGATATGTTGAAAAATTTTCGGCTTGCAACCAAATCAAAGCGACGTGGTTGTCTGACTATAGGTGTCAATTTGTCAACCATCGTTGGCCTTCACTTTGATACTCTTTCACATCTGCCTTACTCACTAGACCTCATTCTGAGTGATTACAACAAGTTTGGACCACTCATTGAGGCAACCGGAGGAAAGAAATTTCTTTCGGATGAAGAGGTACACCAGGCGGCGCACAAGAGGCTGCGCACACATCCATAAGATTTATTTTTAGAGGAATTCGAGCACTTTCTACGCCCTGGAGGAGGTGTGTTGAACGTAATGGAGACTATATCGTGAAATGATACACTCATTTTCCAATTTTGTTCAATAAATTAAATTTTAAAAATACTTAAGGTTTTCATTTGACTCCCCCTCTATAATGTACTTGGATAGTGCGGTATTGAGATTTATGTATAAATATGGGATTTGTATAGGTAACGAAGTTATTGTACGAATTCGTATAAATTTAATTCTAAGCGTTTAGTGTAAGATTTATAATACTACTAAGATTTATAATATACTACTGCATCTTTTGTGTGTATGATACTGAATGTTTTCCCTTAATGTATTCAATTTGTTAAAACGTTTCCACCTGGCTTACGGCCTACATACAAATATTTCAAATAATGATGAAAATAAAATTAAAACTCTTCTCTTCCAATAAANTATAAGAATAAAAATAATTTTTAAAAATAATAAAAACACTTTGTATAATTTTCTTTACTTTGATTATGACAATAAAGTTCCACGAAGTGAGTTCCTTCAGCAGTGGGGTATATAAAATTGCTAACATATATTTCACACCTGATTATGACTTTCTTCGCAGCTATTCTCAATTAATAGCTTCAAACTTATCTTGACATTTACCATTACAATCTGGACGGCTAAATAACATAGAAACCTTCTACTATTGCTTCTACCTTCTTCTACTGCGACCTATCATAATATGCTAATAACTGTTCGTTGGCTTACAGAAAATGTATCACAGTAATTGTAAATATAAACAACTTTTGGAAAAATACCAAGTAATACTTCGTTGTTATTTGAAAGAGTCCTCAGTTTTCCCAGTATAATTGGTTCGCAATTTCATCAGGGTTTCTTAATTTCTTAACTTAACTACCAAAGACAAACTTTAATTGCATACTGCAGAATTTTTTAAAAATAAAGTCGGTTTGATTATCCAGTGTATGTCCGCTAACTTCATTTTTCACCTTTCAATCTTCTCATGGCGCTTATTCATATACATATTTCCATCGAAAACTCTTTTCCCAATTTTCCACCGTAAGCACTCTTAATACCTTTGAAATTGGCTTTCTTTGGAGCCAAAGGCCCGTGAAAAACTTTCAGTTGGGAACATCTCGAAAAATGACCTCATCTATTGCTGTTATTCCGTACGAAATTGCCCTTACAGCTTTACAGTAAGCTTCGGCCATTAGCGTGTGTTCCACTTTTTGGTCGATACTCTCGCAGACGGAGCTTCTCTATTTTAGGTGTAAACAATTTATTTCGCCCTTCATTTTTTACCGATCGAAAATTTCTGGATTCTTTCTCAGGCAAGTAGATTCATCACTCGGCTTATATTTGGTCCACAGATTTTCCAAAAATTCCCGAGGTATTGGAGAATTCTCAGATGTGGTGTGAGTGAAAAAGATGACAGGGAAAGAAGGGAGACCGGAAGGTGTTATAATAAATATTTAGAATGTGATAATAAAAGAAAAGGAAGTACGTATATGTGGGGATGGGTGAGGATAGCAAAGTGTGCGTGACGATGGTTTGATAGTCAAAGCCACTCGAATTGATGAAAAAAGATTGATTAACATGATTAAGTCTGCGTAGTGCGACATCATTTTCGCATGCTAACACCATCCTTTCAAATAGACATGCTGATAGAGACGGAAGATCTTACTCGGTAGCATATGCATAATCAATGTAAGTAATTAAAAACGAAAAAGAAAGAAGGCCAGTCATTAAAAAAAAAGATCTTGAATCGAGGAAATGGGGTGCCAATAGGAAAGACTTGAGATTTAATAATTATTTGACGTTATAAGGAGAGGACATTTTTCTCTTGCTCAGGGCATACATTAACCACACGTACTGAGAACCCTTTAACCTGAACACGCCCTCACATATAATATTCCCTATGAAGCCTCAAGTTTCTTTCTGAGCCATCCTTTAAGGAAACGTCCGTTTCTACTGAATGGAGGGTATCCTAAACTCCTCTGCTTCTTTTGTAGGTGGACGGGTGCTACCCCAAAGATTCACCTCTTTCCTTCTTTGTCTGCGAATGGAACGGTTTTGGCTACACATTTTACAATTCCATCTCCGACTACGTTTGGCCTTTTCCCCCATACCGACCTACACTGGAGAATCTTATGCCTCATTTTACTTCCTCTCTTGATCCAGTATTCTTATTCTTTATTTTATTCGCCCAAAGCCTCAGGCAATTTCTATTGATTTCTATCTGCTATATATGGGCGCATCCTTGAGAGGTTCTCCTTTGAATCCGTAACGTTTTCTCTATGACAAAGTACTCTGCATTTCTTATTTTATCATCTTAGTAATATGAACTTAAAATGAGAGAAAGACAAGCTGCATGTCTATTAATTTCATAAAAAGGTATGAAAAGGACTATAAAATCGAAAAAGAAAATTCTAAGACTAATAACATCAAACAAAACTAGCAATATATCAAATGAAGATAAAACTTATTTCAAATAGTCTAAAATTGAGGGTAAAATTGGTAATGATTCGAAAGATGTGGGTCACATCAATGAATGGGATTTCGAAATTGCAGTGTTTATCTAATCTCGTAGGAATTCGGTTAAATAATCAAAAGACCCTTTAATCCGACAACGCAACAATATAGAATACATTGGTTGCCAATTATATTATTCAGGAAATCGTTTTTCGTTGATGTCGCTAACTTCGGTGGCTTGTGTGGTTTACTGCCAATTTAAATGCAAAAGTTCCATAAAAATATTCCAAAGTTACGTTAATTTTGGAATTTGGAGTGGATATTTTCTTTAAAGTTAGACTGACGAGAGATATATTGAAGATAGACGCAAAGAAATATTCAGACGTGTAGTCAATTAATGAATTCAAAAAAGTGAGGATTATTCTCACATTATAGACTGAATGATTCCTTCTGTTTCAGTGTTATTTCTCCTTGAATGCCGAAAAGGGATTTTGGTTTTGAGAAGATGCAGTGAAAAAAATTTCCGCTGAGCAAGAAATTATTTTTGGTCTACTATAATCGAAAATAAATATCAGTTTTCATTGATTTCCGTACAGTTTATTCAGTTTTAATTTTCATCAATTAAATTATATTTATAAATTGGTATAATTTTTTAGTTTCTTCAATATTTATAGAATCTTGATAAATTCTGTATATGATATGCTTGGATAAAAAACTTGCCTGCAACCCATTTTATTTCCTCTTAAAAGTTTTGTTTGAGTAAATTTGAAGACAGTGGTCATTACCAAGGAATAGTTTTGTTATGTTTTACATACCGATTTTCTTAATCACTCAGTAAATGTATGCTATTTCTTGATGGATTGGACGTGGATATAAATGCATTGAAATTAAGATTCCTTGGTATTTTACGAGTTTTTATTGCTATTTACTCCATTAATTTAACTATTTTCTCCATTCTCCTCGTTTGGCTCCTCTGCCATTTTTTACAATTAGTCTATTTTTATCCCATCTCATTTTAATTCATGAAAAGTATTCGGTCTGCAATAAATTCCTTTTGCCAGCTAATAAATCAACCCAGGGTCCGTATAATTCACGCACGTACCAGATTTGTTTTATTCCTATAGAACCTCAGCCTTCCGTCATTCCAATGGTGTATTTAACATACTGTTGTCAGCTTGTCTCCCGAATCACGCGATAGTAGCTAGAAATCTCCTCGATTGTTTCACTGTCCTCTAATTTGCGAACTTTGTAATTGTAATTAGACATTTCCAGCATTATGATTCTCCACTGATTAATAACTCGGTTATATTCTCCATCATGCTTCAGGTTTTAAATTATTTAATTACGTCAGAAAGGCAGTAAATTTAACACTCCATTCTTTACGCGCTTGTTTACTGAGGAATGATTTTAGATTTAATTTATCGTGAAATAGAAAATATCTTTCGAGCCCTACTTGAACGACTAAGTAGTTACTTTCTGTTTATTGCAGTCACTTTTTGTTAGTGAAAAAAGTTAGTTAAAAGCAAGTGACTGTGATCCATTTGGGATGGCTAGCAATTGCGATATAAACCATACATGTAAGGGAAACATATTTTTTTTTCTTTTGCGTATTTTGAACTAGTTTTAAACAAATTGAGATGACAGAAATCAAAGTTGTAGTTTCAATAATACTTAATAATATGGATATATTTGTTGTAAATTTAATATTTTTGTTACTGTGAGAGTTCAAAATATTATTTTGCAAATTATTAGTACCTAGCAATACTTTCTCCCGTATATGATATCAAGTAATGGCAAGATTCATTGATATTATAACATTTAACAGACTACTGGTACTAAAAATACCAGTTCCTTTCTAGAACTGCCACTGAATTTTCGATGTGTTACTTTTAACCTTTTGATAGAGAGAACGTATGCCGGTGGGAAATTCGATAAGCGAGTTAATGCATTTTGTNGATATTGTTTATCTGGGGAAACTGCGAAGTGACGTATCATGATACTAAGAAAGTGTCTCGTCATGATTTTATTTGGAGTCTATACGATTCGTAGCATCAGTTTCGCGCTCGTTTGTAAGATATTCAAATGACCAACATGTATTATTAACCAGTCTTCGTTCACTCCGCGGAGTGTCGGTGCTTTCTTAAGTAATCTAAATTGCAAAAGTTTTCCGCTCGTCTGTGTTCACAGACGTATGTACGCAGTCTTATTTTCATGTCATCGATTCCATCCTATGGTTCGCGATTTGTTGCTGCAGATTGCTGAAATACCGGAAGTGAGTTGCCACCTGGAATTTCCTCTCTTATTTGTGTACATATCCTTATTTATTGCCTATCAAATGGTATATTTTCGATGAATGAAGGATTTCTTAAGATATCTGATGAATGAATTGGCCAGAGAACTGGGTTAGATACGCAGTTTTATTATTTACTCTCCCTCTATTTAATTGAAAACTCAGATAATCTCTTTGAAACATCATGTGTTTATCCATATATATATATATATATATCGTATATATATATATATCGTATATATACTCCAATTCCCTTAACTTGATCCCCTAAGGTGTGCGTTGTGAATGTTTGACTTTTGAAAATGACCTCGTTCTCACTTCTATTTCATAAAATCCATTGGTGTTTCGCTAAAGTGCTAAAGTACTTCGTTAAATTCACACTCTGCGTCATTAGTTTTTGAGCGCCTTTAATTAAATTTACATCTTGCGGCCCATTTTATTTTATTTCCTTCGCCGTTCTTCACTTTTCTTTAGATTTCCGGGATTTCGTTCCCAGATTTTGGACCCACAGTGGCGTTAAAGACGAGGAAAAAATGAGAAAAAGGAGGCTGGGAAGTAATTTAACGGTGTTAATTCATCTCACATATTTGGGTCGTATATGGTTTTGTGTTATGGAATTTTAAAGAGTATTCGGCGACTGTATGTATGCGAACATACAGATATTTTTGTTTATAACATTTTTCTTAATCATATTTGATTGGTTATTAGGTAAATTAATCTTAATGGTATCAATTATCATCAAGGATTAATTGTTAAGGTACTAATCTAAGTCTTTCCTCTACCTTAGAAAAAGTACGAATTTATAATATTCCCGAAAAGAGGAAAACCTGCGTTGGATATCAAGTGGTGTTGATATTTTTTGTTTTTTATCCTTGAAAATTCAATAAGTTGAAAATTTGGATTAATTTCTAGGAAATTATTTCCTTTCGAAAGTAAATTAGTTTAGAATCGTCCTAAAGCCAATTTACCAAAGTAGCGAAAATTAGAACAAACGAGAAAGAGAAGCTAACAGCAAAGTGAGTTAATTAGTAAGTTCACAGCCAAGAAAATTAAGAGTTATCAAGGCATTTCAACTTTCACAAGCTACGAGGCTCATTATATCACACTGTATGTATGTATGTATACATTTCCCCCTGCCACACGCCGAAAGGTGGCTTGCAGGGTAGTTATGTAGATGTACATGTCAGATAAATATTTTGGGGTCCTTTACTTAGCAATTTGGAATTTACGGTATCTCCTCTTATCCTAAGCTTTTATTTTTGCGACTTTACATCTATTTAGTTTCGCATTTATAAAAGTACACACTTTTGACACTTCTTTCTCATTTTCAAAGACCTTGTGCTCTATCCATTTTCCCGTTATCTGCATATGACACTCGTATTACCTTCAAAAAGAAGTGAAATCGATATGTTCAGGAGTTAGAAAAATGATTTTAATTTTTTTAGTTAACTTTGCAGAAGGAAAGTCAGGAATTTTATATTTAGCAAATAGACACACATATTTTTTCGCTTTCTGAATATCTCATTTCTGTAAGCCTTTGCAGAAAATTGAAACCTTTTAATGGAGTTGATCCTTGTTTTATCAATGTTTTTAATATTTACGAAGAATTACATTTGGATTTTATTTTGTGTAACATATTTTGCCTTTTCAAGTTTCACTCTATAATTTAATGTTTACATAATCTAACAATAAGAGGTAGCTTTACCTAGTTTAACTTAATTTGTCTGTAATTTGTCTGCTGCCATTCTTGCTCTTCGATGATCTAAAGAATAAAGGATGCATGGCAGAAAAAACCTCTATCGCTCCCAATTTTAAAGACATCCATCACACCACAAGATCAGTAATGTACGAGGGAGAATCAAATGAAAACCTTAAAAATGTAATACAAATTCCAATGTTTGCGCTATTGTCCTTTAAGTTGGCAGTATTGTTACAAATGCTTTAAAGAACGCCCAACACAAGGCAGCATACTGCAGACAAGCAAAATGCAGCCACAATACTAATTTAAATGGCTGCCCCGCTTGCGACATGCACCAACAAAGAGCGACATTTTGACATTCGTTTTCTAAGCAGTGAAGGAACGAAACCTATTGAAATCCATTGGAAAACGAAGATCTAGTATGGTGATGCTTGTTTTTTACTGCAGGAAGTGTACGAAGGTAGTAGAAATTTCAGAAACGGTATGACTTCTGGCAGATGCTCCCCGCCCAGATCAGGCACACCGCGTTTTGACGTCAGAGTCTATTGTTGAAGCCATTGCGATGAAAAATCGCCGAGTGATGGTGGATTAACTAGCCAAAAATCTGAACATTAGTCATAGCTCAGCACATTGCATTATTCATGACGTGCTTAAGGTTAACAAAGTGCCTGCAAGGTGGGTGCCATGGGAGCTCACTCCAGAACTGAAAGAGCGACGCGATGATGCCTGTGAAGAACTTTATGTTCGCCATTCCTCATCACCAAAACCAGGAAGTTCCAGACGCAGCAATCTGTAGGGAAGAGTATGCTGACTCTCTTTTGGGATGAACGAGGCATTTTCTTGGAACACAACACACCTAGGGGAAACACCATAACCAGTGCATCATATTCCGATATGTTGAAAAATTTTCGGCTTGCAACCAAATCAAAGCGACGTGGTTGTCTGACTATAGGTGTCAATTTGTCAACCATCGTTGGCCTTTACTTTGATACTCTTTCACATCTGCCTTACTCACTAGACCTCATTCTGAGTGATTACAACAAGTTTGGACCACTCATTGAGGCAACCGGAGGAAAGAAATTTCTTTCGGATGAAGAGGTACACCAGGCGGCGCACAAGAGGCTGCGCACACATCCATAAGATTTATTTTTAGAGGAATTCGAGCACTTTCTACGCCCTGGAGGAGGTGTGTTGAACGTAATGGAGACTATATCGTGAAATGATACACTCATTTTCCAATTTTGTTCAATAAATTAAATTTTAAAAAATGTTTAAGGTTTTCATTTGACTCCCCCTCGTAAATTATTTGTTGTAAGAGAATATTTACTAAATATTATTTTTTACACAAATATTAATCTTATAATAGCCAATTGAAATTCAACTGCCATCACCACGAAAAATATATTACTAAAAAAATACATATTCTTAAAAAAAGGCTGGAGGAGGAAAGCAAACACTTAGATAGCTGTAGTATCAGCAGAAGTTACAGCGGTTGGAGGGGGAGTAAACAGTTTTACGGAGGAGTACATATAAGCCTAAGGAATTACTGACCTGGTGATGACAGTGATACGTTGAAATCATTAGTTGTTATAAGAATAAAAATAATTTTTAAAAATAATAAAAACACTTTGTATAATTTTCTTTACTTTGATTATGACAATAAAGTTCCACGAAGTGAGTTCCTTCAGCAGTGGGGTATATAAAATTGCTAACATATATTTCACACCTGATTATGACTTTCTTCGCAGCTATTCTCAATTAATAGCTTCAAACTTATCTTGACATTTACCATTACAATCTGGACGGCTAAATAACATAGAAACCTTCTACTATTGCTTCTACCTTCTTCTACTGCGACCTATCATAATATGCTAATAACTGTTCGTTGGCTTACAGAAAATGTATCACAGTAATTGTAAATATAAACAACTTTTGGAAAAATACCAAGTAATACTTCGTTGTTATTTGAAAGAGTCCTCAGTTTTC
>KZ308841.1:221313-256633 GCA_000376725.2 Ladona fulva
TATCGTATATATACTCCAATTCCCTTAACTTGATCCCCTAAGGTGTGCGTTGTGAATGTTTGACTTTTGAAAATGACCTCGTTCTCACTTCTATTTCATAAAATCCATTGGTGTTTCGCTAAAGTGCTAAAGTACTTCGTTAAATTCACACTCTGCGTCATTAGTTTTTGAGCGCCTTTAATTAAATTTACATCTTGCGGCCCATTTTATTTTATTTCCTTCGCCGTTCTTCACTTTTCTTTAGATTTCCGGGATTTCGTTCCCAGATTTTGGACCCACAGTGGCGTTAAAGACGAGGAAAAAATGAGAAAAAGGAGGCTGGGAAGTAATTTAACGGTGTTAATTCATCTCACATATTTGGGTCGTATATGGTTTTGTGTTATGGAATTTTAAAGAGTATTCGGCGACTGTATGTATGCGAACATACAGATATTTTTGTTTATAACATTTTTCTTAATCATATTTGATTGGTTATTAGGTAAATTAATCTTAATGGTATCAATTATCATCAAGGATTAATTGTTAAGGTACTAATCTAAGTCTTTCCTCTACCTTAGAAAAAGTACGAATTTATAATATTCCCGAAAAGAGGAAAACCTGCGTTGGATATCAAGTGGTGTTGATATTTTTTGTTTTTTATCCTTGAAAATTCAATAAGTTGAAAATTTGGATTAATTTCTAGGAAATTATTTCCTTTCGAAAGTAAATTAGTTTAGAATCGTCCTAAAGCCAATTTACCAAAGTAGCGAAAATTAGAACAAACGAGAAAGAGAAGCTAACAGCAAAGTGAGTTAATTAGTAAGTTCACAGCCAAGAAAATTAAGAGTTATCAAGGCATTTCAACTTTCACAAGCTACGAGGCTCATTATATCACACTGTATGTATATATATATATATTTGGAGAAACCACCGTTAATGTTCAAAAAGCACTCCAAGTCGTATTTGGCTAATTGCTTTAGCAATAGTTGAAGCCATACCTTTCTTTCCTCGAAATTCGACATCCAAGCCCTCCTTCCTCCATGCATTCAGTTATCTTCCTTAATCGATCGTTCGAAATTTCGCCCACCGCACATTCCTTCCTCGTTATGGCGCTCCACACTGAATGGCTCGGGGAATGAAGTACTAACCTGCACTCATCTCCGCCTCATACACTTCTCCCTCACTGGCTTCCTCACTCCTGCATCTTTTCTCTCTTACTTCCCTCTCCTATCCCTACCCTTTTGTTCATTAAACGAATAAAACTGTTTTATATATGCCGTTTCGTTGAGGGAATACATCTCCCAGAGCCTTGGGAGGGAAGAGAGCTTCTCTTCGATTTTCTCGCTTCCCGCTTTCCTTCGTTTTAAATTCCCTCCGCCACCTTATTCCTTTTCTTTCAAGGAGCCTCTCTCTCCCCACCTTCTCCCATCTCTCTCTGCATTTTCTCCATTCTTCCTCTTCTTGCCGCGACACGGCGCCACCTCCGTGTCCCACGGGGTCATTTCGTCTTCTCCCTCCTCTTCCCTTATAAAGATACCAGCGAAGGCCTGCTCTCTTTTTACCATCTAAGGGCTCCCTTTTCTGTCTTGCGTATCGCGAACATTCTGGAGCTGAATTCCCTCCGCCTTATTCTCTTTAAAACGCTTCGCGCAGAGGTGATATTTTCTGCGACCCTGGCGTACATTTTCTCGTCGCGCTTCCTTTTTGGAAAGTCCTTTCTTTTCCCTCGCTCCATCTTCTTCGTCTTCTGTGAACCACCTATCGGTCGATCGCTCGTTTAAGTTTACAGTTTAATTCTCGAAATCAATTACTTTAATTAGCAATCTAAATAATGAAGCTTCGGTAATGTGTTTGATTGCCTTTCCTGCGTTAACATTTCAGCAAATGTCAACGGCGTAGTAATTAAATTACCTTGGAAGTGAAAATCGATGTTCTCGGAAGGTGAGGAATGGAATTTTCTACGTAAGAGTTCAACAGTAAGGAGATAAAATAATTTTCGTAAAAGAATCCTTTTTTGTGTAGAATACAATCAAGTAAAACTTAAGTAACTTTCAGTTTTTTCGTCGCCTTTCATTCATACTTAAGAATCCTTCTCATTAAGGTTAACTAGTATAGATATAATAAATTATTACAAAAGTTGCTAATTATTGCTGCACACTCATTATCACTCCACAACCTAATTAATTATAAAGCAATGAAATATAGCAGCGTTTATGAAGTGTACGTAGTTTATCGATCCTTTTACATAAGCTTAAAATGATCATAATGGAAACATTGAAATTAAATTCGGTCTGACCACCTGATTCCCGATTCCGATTCCCGATCCAATCAGTCCCAAAAATGTGCTATATCGCCATAATAATGACATTTCATGACGTAGTATACCCAGGAATTAAGGTTAGATTCTAATAAATAACACTATATATAAACTTAATTTGCACAAGAGAAATCAGCAACAATTTCAGGTAACTTATTTACCTTCAAGAATTCGTCTTTCCAATTTTCCATCTGATAATTTTTAAGCCTCGTAAAGGAACATCGGTGGATACCACCGAATTTTGCTTCCCTTATTTTCTATTCAAATTTTAATTAACAAAACCCTTTTATTCGCGAATCTTCTCATTGATTTTTCTCGTTCGGATGTTGGAGAAAGAAATGCCACCGGGTGGCCTTTCTTCTGCGATTTCTTTGGCGTCGGATCTTCTTCCTCTTCCTTCACTACTCGATCGCTTTCCGATTCTCCCTTTTCTTTACACCTGTAACCCCTTTTCTCTTGCGCTTTTCTTCGCCGTCCCTTCTCGTTCCTCTCTACTTCCCTCTCTCCGAGAAATCGACCTATAGAAGACACCTGTGTCCCTTTCAAGGGTTGCCTACGTCACTCCTTCCTTTCCCTTTTTTCCTCCTTACACTAAAGTTTCGCATATTCCTTTCCTACGCGATGACCTCTCCAGCAATCTCTTTTCATCTCACCTCCTTCTCTACTGCCATACAGATCCTCATTCATTACCTAACCTAAGATTTTTATCTTTTGTCTTATTTCCTCTTCTCACACCTTTGATAGTCGTTTGTTTCTCTTTCGCCACAACCTCGTTCCCTACCAAGTTAGAGCTGATTAAAATTTAGCCTCTTTCCGGGTAGTTGCGTCCGGAAAAAAGAACTAGGATATACAATTGTTCATTCTTACGTTGCTGTGAATATAAATAAAGCTTGGAAATTGAATTAGGAAACATTTCTTCCTCTAGAGAGCATTCCAATGTTTCTAGTACTTAACGGATTTATGAAATTATTTCGCATTGCTATTTTACTTTGATATTTTGGGAAAGTGAATCATCATAAGTATCAATTTTGATGGAACTGATAACATCCGTAAGGCTTATTTCAATAATTGCTTGATTAAAATTTTATGAATATTCCACAACACAACGATAAATTCACAAACATATTTGGGTAAATAATTAGTCTCACGAATGTATTGCATGCTTCGCCAGCAGACACCGTTATACTTCCTCCAGGATGCAAAGGGGCATATAACTAAGGACCACAGAATGTTTATCATTAATTATGTTGCCATTTCATATTTCCAATAAAAGTTAAGGCCATCTTATTTTGAATTGCAAGAGCTGACAATGACATCTGCAACGTAGAGTAAAATCGACATGTACATCTGTAGAGTTTGCTGTTTTTCGTCAACTAGCGATCTAACAATGGTTACTAATGAAGCCTAAAACGTAACCTTCGAACAATTACCATTCATGTCTCTTTCACAGCTTTAGTCATTTAATTGCAAACCAAAATAATCAACGCAACTTAAGCATATTCCCATTCCAAGATTTTAAATTTCTTCACCTCAATGGGGTGTTTGTGTGAATCAAAATTAGTATTCTGTTCGTAAGTTTCCGTCTGAATAAATGACAATCCTCAACCCTTTGGAATCATATTATACTCTTTTTGTAATCGTACCGATATTTTATTAACTATAATCTCAGCGTATGCTCCTATATGCGCAAGTACTCATGCAAAAATTGGTGTAGCCATATATACTCTCAAAAGTGTAATAGTCGTAATCAAACCTAAAGACAAAAATTCTTGATAGAGCGATAATAGTAATAATAGTGTAACTTCAGATTTTGTAATTCTAATTACGACTGCAAAATTCAGAAATGATTTACAAAAATAATCCACGTAAGATTTATTGATAATAGCAATCATAGATTACATTCTGTCTGGAGTATAAAATCCCCACAAATCACTGATTACCATATTTTAGTCAGGTTAAGCTAACTTCGACATCTTCAGATTTCGCAAGCGTCTTGTTCCCTCTATCTTCGATCTTTGAAGTATTCCACCGAACGGAGATAACTCCCGCTCGAGATTTATTACCTTCCTAGCATTCGAATCAATCCGAGCCTCCGAATCCATAAAATACATCCGAAGCCAAGATAACGACTTAGAAGAGAGTGGGAAGGATATTTGAGGGAGAAAGTTGGAGCTATCAGTGGGAGATATTGAGAAAAGGAATAATATCCTTTTTTCCACGAGTTAGTAAAGCGGAAACAGATTAGAAATCGTATAATTTTTTTTTCTTTATTACGTTTCCAGTCCTTTTCCTACCGAGTACAGCTGTGCAGCAGTGTTATCTAGCTTAATAGAGCAGCTCTTAGTGGCTCACTTATAGCATGAAAACACCTCAGTGATTTGATATTGGTGGATTTTCAAATGTGGCAGATTAATGTATTAAGAATAATCAGAATATGATATAATTCAGAATTATACATTTTAATGTCCTCGATTTAAATTAACTTTATATACATAATCACTTTCATTTTAAGTTTAAGTCACGGAAAATGTGTCTAAAGATAAATTGTTTTATATACTAAGCATAAATCCTATTGTGATATTTTCTGTTTTTTATGCTCAAACACATTGTCATTACCACTGCTAGACTTCGAGAGAAGGATTTGCAAATGATTTCAACCGGTAAGCTCATATTCATATATTATTTTTATCAGAAATTTTATTACGGAAAATTACAGAAATTATATAGTTCATTTCCGATATTAGAATTTAAATTGCCTATGTTATTTCGATTAATTACATGGTAAGTTTCCAATGAAGCAGAACTTTCGTTAG
This sequence comes from Ladona fulva, assembly GCA_000376725.2. NCBI lineage: Eukaryota > Metazoa > Arthropoda > Insecta > Odonata > Libellulidae > Ladona > Ladona fulva. The sequence continues at coordinate 226,423 of KZ308841.1, forward strand.
GCTGAGAAATAGTCCAAGCCAATGTCTATATCTAAGTACTTCCCTGCAAGCTGCCTTTCGGTGTGCGGCAGGGGGTGCATGCACCATGACTCCATTTCCCTAATCAATTACTTTCGCGTATCGTTCACGGAGAAAAATGAGTTCTTGAATTAATTCGTTCTAACATCTATTTCTCTGATCTTTATCGCAGTATCAGAATGGCCTATGTAATATGGTGGACGCATTATATCAGCTACATCATCTGTGAACGTGCTTTCTATGAACTTATTAATAAATTTATCCTTTTATAAATCTTCTAACTTCTAAAGATTCCCGTCCTGCGTCCTGAAACATCTGTATATTTTTCACTGATATATCGTAGGAATTCTTTACAAAACATATCGCCTTTTGCTGCACATTTCTAATTCCCGAATACAACACATCGATTCTACGAGTCTGGGAAAGCCATTGCTACGACACTAGAAAAACTAGTTGCCAAATAAAGTATCTCCAAAACTTAAAAACTTTCTAAATTAATATTCTAACCCATGAATTGGAAGGTAATTTGTTTTCTGTCACAAATTGTGAAAATAAGGTATCGTTACCATCCACCATTTCGTTCTTCCATGCTATTTCTTTACACTCGAACAACGTAAACAGTTTTTCACCTGTAAAAGATTTGAAATTAACACCACTTTGGAATGGGATTTTATTATCTCGGATTTATATATTTCGTTCCATATTTCTGCGATCAGTTGTAACCGAGCTCAACTTCATTTCCCGCGGAAAATTGGCTGTCGTTCATTTCAATATTTCCTGCGGGCAACGCCGGGTAACTTTTCATCCTCCAAATTCCTGGTGGATCAAACCTTCTGAGCTTTGCCATAGCGGCCACTCCATCTAGCGCCGATCTCTGTCCCTTTCTCTCCACTTTTATTCTTTCAGTCGCCATAGGGAGAGATAAACGAGAGTGCATCGCATAACTATACATTTTTCATCGCTCTCTACCTTTCCCCTCTTGTAATGAATCTCTCTCTCTCTCTATCTCTCTTGAATACATAGGTGCAAGTGATATTTCTTTTCTCTGTCCTCCAGCTCCTTCCCATTCTCTCTGGAATGACGACGCAGGCGATGAGAAAGGCAGGCAAATAATAAAAAAAACATAACATTATTTCTCGAAATGTGGAGCAGAGGCTGTTTTTTAATAAAAAGGAAGGTGTACGATGTACATTTTGCTCTTCAGATGCTTTTCGACTTCATAAAAAATGCAATATTTGTATTCTTCACTTTCCAGTTGCTAACGAAGAAGACGGATGGGGGCACGAGAGAATTCTTCGATACGAAAAACGCACAAAAGGACTCCGCAATGCCCCGTTCCGTCTCCGAACTAATTTAAAATATTTTGGGAAAAAATCGGGGATGGAGAGGAGACAGAAAATGAAGTAAACGGAGTTTTTGGGAGGAGGCTGATTTTCTTATTATTTTGCCTTTAGCGAGGGACTCTGTAGCACTTCATTTGCTCGTGATATCGCTCACAGTGCTCTCGAGGATATTTTATGATGCAACTGATTCTGAAGAATGTTTCGAAAAATTATTTGTTTGAAGAAACACCCTGCCTATCTCTGTGGCGTATTTTACCCTCTTTTGCCAGTTATTGTGAAAGATAGAGCTTGAAATGAGCTAGTCGAGATGCTTTCAACCGCGATAATTAATTAAAAGGAATGAAGCACATGGATATGGATGTGCTTGAGGAGAGACAGCGTCTGAGAACAAAAGGCTACTTTCATACCGAGATGTGATGCCTCTTCGTCGAGACTGAGGCTGCAGTTTGAAGAGAGTAAACAGTGCTGGGTAATTTTAAGGGTAACAGGCTTGGAAGAATACACCCGAGAGTGAATTTATAGATATACTCAAAGGTCATGGTCTCAACACCAACATGTTTTTCCTTGTTGCATCCATTTCATTGGTAAAATAAACCGTGTCAGATATCTTTCAATTACCATACATTTTTCACCTGAAGTAAGTTTTCAGCTGGTGTACAGACCGTTAGTTACTCGATAAGCACTGGAAATTGTCAAAGAATTAGGATCAGGGTGTTTCTTAACGATATTTTGGAGTGGTGTTCATAAAAATTAAAGAAAGCTCTAGTTAAAGGTATTTTTTATAATCATAGCTCATTTGTTTGTATTCGTCATTAGTAGATAAATGAAGTTCTGAATCTATTTATGCCTTAAAGACGACCCTGAGTAGCCATGTAAACTTTCTAGGTGAATGGATTTAAAATTCATTTATGAAACACTTTTTAGCTATCTTTGTATTAATTGAAAAATGTATTTGATACGAAAAATTAATATTACCTTGTATATGTATTATAAATGATTGTAAAATATTGCTTTCTGACTGCAAAATTAGCGCTGATTAATGGAATATTTCATCATCTATATATTTGTACACAAAAAGACACACTTTATGAGAAGAGAAATGAATATTTAAAACGATGAGTAAACATTTATAATTCTTATCTATACTTAAAACCTTATGACCCTGCAAATATTAGGAAATTAAGATGTTTTACCATTTTTTGGTATGCATCCATTTGAACCTAATTCAAGCCTAATGACGTATGGAAATTTAAAGAAAAAAATTCGAAAGAATTATAGATTATGGTGGTTTATCCTATTCGCCTAAGTTTTACATATATACTTAATAAGTAAGAAACCTGCGTAACAGTTTATTAATGAGTAACGTATTCGTCGATAGATTAGCCCGTGCAATAGTAAATTTCAATGAGAAGGAATGGAATATGCCAACGATGCTTTAAAGACAGCAAATTTTCTCTATGATTTATTGAAGTATACATTTTTAGGCATTTTTATATTGTTACCATCCCTCACTTTGCTCCTTAACTGTTTAAGAACATTTCTCGATAATTTGGCACAGCCTTCCGTATCTATGTCGTGAATATTTGCTTAGCTCTTAGGTTTATTTGAATATAAATGCCATTCTCATATGATTATTCATAGATAAAGTGATGATTGCGTACCGAGGAATTGATCTTTTGATATAAAGACTACTCTCCTATTTGTAGGTAAAATTTTCTCCACTTAGTGTGCTTGAATGTGAACTTACGAGGATAAAAGGCCTCAATTTTTTTTCTAATAGAGACGTTTGCCTATATATCTTCATCTATCTTCTGCGCTTTATTTCCTTCTCTTCTTATCCTTTTATCTCGCGACTATTCTTCCGTACTCTCTCCCATTTTCTTCATCACTCAGCTGCCTCTCTTTCCTTAACAAGCACTCCTTGTCCCCTCGACCTCCAGCCTTTACCAGCAGAACAACAGGCCCACAAACATCGTCTGCAATTTCCCTTTCCTCCTCTATCATCTTTTCTATTTCGTTACATCTTCTCCCGTTTCCTAATCCGAGCGTGACGCCCTCTGCGGATATTTTCAGAAATATTCCCATTTTCTTTCGAGTACCGCTCGGGATGCTTACTGTTCCTTGAGTCGGGAATGGTAGAGAGATGGGGAAAAGAGAGAGCAAGAGATGGGATAGGAAGGAACGGGTAAGCGTCCTTTGTACAATGGCTGAGTGCTTCTATGCATGAAAAAGGGAGGAAATACCTCGAGAATTGCGATGGGTTACAGAAGAACTTGAAGAGGAAAAGGGGAGTGTATTTACTTTTGCATCATTTTATGGAGTTTTCGGAGTCCGCGTTGGGCAAAAGGAACATTACCTAGTTTATCCAGGGGAGTGGGTGCAAGGCCGAGAGTTCGGAGTAAAGTGGAAGTTTGCTCTCAGATGGAATCGTCTTTCCCCTATATTTCTAGTCAGTGAAGATTAATGAATAACATTGTGTTATTACATAACTTAAAATGTACAATATTAACCTCGCTCGCATGCTTTTAAACGGGTTGAAAAGCAGCGTACATTCAACATTTCGAAACAGGTCATCTTTTTTCGATTAACTCGAATCCTTAACATGCAAGATATGAAAGGTGAAAGGTATATAATGTTGTTAATTTACTCAAACGTTCCTTGCATGTTCAGCTTCATGACACTGCTGAAAGCGTAACGAACATCCTCGCATAATTTTGTATTCAAAACTAGGAAGTTCATTTCGCTAAAATATTTAAGGTTCTTGGATTACCTGAACCGTTCCTTTATTTCTTAAGAATGCTCTTGTATACTTCTTTTATCAATACTTAACCCGAGAATGGGGTCATGGTCTCTCAAGTCCTTTTTCTCCAACCTTTCCTGTCCTTGGCGGTAGCTCTCCAGTTTCTAACACGAAACAGGAACGACGAGACCTTCTCTATGTTTCGCTCCCTACGCTCCCGTGGTCTTCCTCCTGTCCTTCCTCCGAGATTTCTCTCCATAACTTTCTTGTGAATACGATGTTTTTCCATTCTTATCTCATGTTCAACCCATTTCAGCCATTTGTACAAATGTGGCTGTTAGGGCAATCCTTTAGGTAATGTACCAAACTTATCATTATAATTTACTCTACGCTTATTTACTTTGCAATTCTATGAGATTTATATTCCATGTTCATTTGGCGTATCACACGCAGCACAGAATGTTGACGCCTGTATAAATTCTAAACAATTGCTGAGTATCGGTTTATTTCTTACGGTAAAGTTCTATATCTTCCCCGCGCGAAGTTTTTATTGTCGGAGATAATTGTTACTTCCTCCTTCTTCTTAATATTTTCTTTAAATTTTACAAGATTTAACACACTATCTTCATTCATTTTATAATTTCTTTTCAGATATTTTAGTTCGTAGAAAGAAAACGCCTTAAAAGATATTTTCCGGTAGAGAAACCGTAATCGTACTTTTCCAAAGAATTCGACGATTTTCTCAGTAAAGATAAACTACTATACATTAATGCGGGAAGGCCTCTTCCCTGTTACGTTATTAAACTCTTATAAGAAATATACTGCTACTAGAATATCAATTGTTTTAATAGCAAAGTCGTAAGTGTATTGTTCCTTTTTACTTTCTGTAAAGTGTATCTTCTCCTCTAACTGATAACGTGGTCACCTTTTCTCGCGAAGATACGTATTGATAACAATACCATTCAAAGCGCGATCATGGAAAACCCTAACCCCGCTGGTTGGAATTTCCTAAAGGTTGATTTGCTTGCAAAGTATGGCTTTTTGGAACTTTTTTCAAATGTATTAACATAGCCGTGTTTCTTTTCCAAATAGATTCCTGTAAAATGTCAATTGTTTGCAAGAAAAAAGTGTGTTGTTCTCCTTTGACTATTATTTCGTAGCATAAAGAATCGCTTATTGTATTTTTTGTAATTAAGAATAATCATAGGAATATTTTAAATTATGCAGCTGTCTCATTAACTTAATTTCGCCACTAGTAATTAGTTTTCAGGTCATCAGATTTAATCAGTATATGATTTTTAGTAAAATAGAATAGGCCTTATTTAATTTTCACAGCAAGTCATGGATATTAAGTAGAATACCTTTTTCATAAGCATCTCTAAGGGGTCATTCCTACCCAGAGAAAATTCAGTAGGATGACAACCTCGGGTGGTTTTCTTTTCAGATATCCTTAATGAAACAAACTCAAAAAAAAGTCCGATTATATTTTTTCATCTCCGTATTCCCCGCAGAAATGTTCTAGAATCCAAAACACGTATCTTGTATTCGTTCGCTTTCATCATTCGACTGAAAATGCGCCTTCCACTGAATTCTCCTCGGCCGATCGAATTACTTCTCTACGACCACAGCGCCACGTGTTTTGCAAACGCCACCGCCGTCGGCGTATTTGCAGAGCGAAGCGTCCTTAGATGTGCCCCACCTGTTCCCTGCAAACCGCGATTTTGTTTGTATTTCTGTGAATGGAAAAGGACGTCGGATGAGCTTTAAAATGTCTCCCAGATCGATCGCTTGTGGCAAGGTTTGAAAATGGCTGCCAGAACTCTTTGTTACGATTTTTTCATTCCATATTTAAGAACATGATACCGACTTCCTCTCAAAGTTCTTCAACTCTAATAAATAACTAATTTATTCCAAAAGTCTAAGAAATCTGATACTACTGATAAAGGAAAACATTTTTTGATGTCTACCCGCACCAAAAAATGTTCGATAAGTTCTGAGTACGTTCCAAGAGGAGTCTTTCCAAGAGTCTTCTCTTTCCATAAAAATTTAGTGGTTCATCGGTTGAATATTACTGAGACCGTCGTATAATATTTGTATTACCCCGATACATAGTTAATTAGATATGTCATCGGGACGGTATTTACATTGACTTGTAAGGAGTACGGGAATGGCGATGTGATGAATACATTAACCAAAGAATTAAGGTAAAGCAATGTAATCCTACAAGTTCTGTAATTTGTTTTAAACGATGAAATTATATAATTTTTAAGAATCGAAAATAATTTTATTAGTCTCATCCACAATAATATTCTGAATAACTTGTCAAATGTTAACATTTTCTCATAATTTATTGTTCGACGGGGGTATTAAAGAATCGACTTCAGAAACTTACGTAGGTACTTACATTGAAAATTTAGTTATTTCAACTAGAATTCAAATCTGGAAAAAAACTGTAGCGACTCATGATTTATCTTACAGTTTTAATAAGGAGATATTTTACATTTTGTCAAAGGATGAGCGTTCTGTTTCGATGAACACGGGAATTGACGCGAAAGTGGGCCTTCTAATGTTCTGTAGCTCGTTACCTAGGAGGATCTTCCTTAACATCCATAAGTTTCTGTTTTAAGCGGAAGGTTCCAAAGTTTCTCCAGTTTCTATCGTCTCTCCCGAGAAAAAATATTTCTTCTGTCATTTTCCTTTCTTTCAAGAAATTTTCTTACGATTTTTCTTATTTTCCTAGATTAGTATCAACTGACAACTTTTGATTTTCCTCTTCACTCATAGATTTCAATCGATAGCATTCATCTCTAAGAAATCTCTCATGATTTTTGAGAAAATTAAATGCTAATTTTTATTCTCATGAATTTTTGAGCAAGTGTTGCCAAAATTCAAATTTTTAGTATGTACATTATTTCCAGCATTTTTAGGTATAAATCAGCAAAGAGCCATCAGTTTCTGTGTCGTTTACTCTCCGTTAGCTTACATAAAATTTCAGCTCTATAGTCTTTCCAAAATTATTACCCTCGATAGGATTCCTGAAACTAAATCGGAAAATCGTGCTAAATCCTCTCGAGAAAGTTTATAGACAATGCTTTTCAGGGAGGAGGATGGAAACTTTTACGGAGCCTTATCGGATATGGTTAGAACTCTTAAGTTCTCGAAGTGCTTTTTGAAATTATCTCCCGATGTTCTTTGCCAGTTCTTAGCCAGGTATAATTTATTCGGTAAGATGACAATAAATTATCACACTGTAGTTAGCAATTGTAATTGCTCCATCGCACTGCATGTGATCATATTATAAAAGCAACGAATAACTTTTAACTCCAGAAGTCGAGGAAAGTCAGAATAACATTTTCTTTAATTATTATCACTCATTTGATTATTTTTATTTCATTAGAAACTAAACGCCCAAATAAAATTTTATTGTTGTTATAAAAGTAAATGTATGCTAATAAATAAAATAAAATTGAAATTTATGTACATCAACTTCGATTTACTGATACTGAAATCACAAAACCATCGCAGTAATTTGTTGACATAAGGAAGCATATCACGATCTTTAAAACATTTGTCACCGGAAAGACTTTCTCATTAATGTAGCAAAATAGTGCTTCTGTGAGATGGAGAATGGAAGGGAAGAGTTTGGATGAGGAACGATTCAGCGGAAAAGGGTGGATGTGAATTTGGATACCAGACCTAGCAATAAGAAAATAAAACACCACCTTTGGCAAGAAACGTGGAGAAGGGAGAAAAGGGAAATGGAAAGAGATAGGATGTAGAGAAAGATAGCGAAAGAAAGGGACAGTGTAAAAGTTTGCGAGAGAAATGTGACGGTTAGGGACTATGCTTTATACGAAGAGAGGAACTTCATTGCGACAAATGCTTGTTCGGAGAGGCGGGCATTCTCGAAAAGCATTTCCTTTATTAATGTGGAGAAAATTAGAGTTGCGGCTTCCTGTAAAAGAGCATTAATTGACGAGTTTGCGAGGTACCATTCTTAGACCTCCTAATTGGTCGCGGGCAAGCAACGATGCTAGGAAATGTCTCGAGCCTCCATTTTATTGCCGGAGGAAGGTCTTCATTTGAAAGTATTGCTAGTATCCGTCATTAAATTCTTCCCTGGGAAATGGTCTGTCAAGAGATGAATGACAAAGTGGCTTTTCCAGTTTTCAAATTTTGATGTCTTATTAAGGAGATATTTCATAGACTGCGTTTAATTCTGTCACAACGGGTGCGAGAGCTAATAACTAGAATATGTAATTTTGAGCGTTCGAAAAATGGACATCTTAGTAGGATATTAATTTTATAACACTCAAGAAAAATGTACCACACGTTAACGACATTAAAGCAATAGTAAAGGCCGGTTTGTTTACGTGGTGCTCTGTTAGAGTGAGCCAGGAAATAGTTTCATACACTAGACCAGGGCTTTCCAAACGGTGGGTCGCGGCATATCGGTGACACATGGGTATGCTCTTACGGTGGCGACCAGTTTTCGGTGGTAATATACACTTTTTTCCAATTAATTTATTGATCATACATATATGTCCATTGCAGGATACTATCACACGCATTTTAGCTTTTAGAGACTAATTTACGAGTACCTTGCCAGAGTTAGCAAAGTTTCACTAACAAACCTCGAAATTTAACGTATTGTTTCCCATTGTATCCATTAAAAAAATTTTGATCCTATTTACTTTCTTAAAGCGTCATTACTTGCTCTGTTCTCTCTTATGGGCCAATAGTATCTTTTCCAACTGATCAATTCCATGGATTGAAGTCTTCATTTGTTTCTTTCATTTATCTACTCCATCCTAATTTCCCGCTTACAAATAGAAAATCAAAACTCACAGCCATTGGCGATGTTTTGTGGAAATAATCCATGTTTTTTGTTACTCCGTGTCCACGTCTGTCCGTGTTCTCGTGTATCTTTTAAAATTCTGTGAAAAAAACTAAGTCTCTTTTCCTTCAATAGCAGAGAATCGTCCTCGTTCATAGAAGTAGTCTCGGGTTCGATCCCGGTGCGAATTTAATTTTAATTAATTAAATCCAATGAATATATGCTCCAACTTAGTGTAGCTTGGTTTGCTAGCGAAGATTTTAGGTTCGACAGCACTGTTTCGGCTGAAATAAAGTTCCTAGAATGGGTTCCACTCCAGGAAAGAGGACCAAATTACCGACTGGAGCTTTCCGTACGATTCATCAGTGCAGAACACGTCGACGAAGTAAATCATTTTGTACTACAGAAAACAGCGCTCGCGAGTTATCAGGGAAAAAGAAACAGCGTTACAAGGAAACAATCACCGGAGTGGGTAGTTAATTCAGGCTGTTTTATCGTGGAGTTGTAGAGAAAACATCGGAATTTAGAGTTAGATATGTATGTCGGCGACAATAAACCGCTGCCACGCTTCATTGATGGCTTGCAGGGTGAATATTTAAATGTAGGTGTAAATGCAAATTTCGGACAGAGTTAGATGTGTAACTAACACCTAGCCGTTAGACTTGATATAAAACCCGAAGTACTTTTTATCACCAATTATCATCATAATCATCAGCGGAATCTATATGGGAGTATTTACGCTAAAAAAGATTCATTTATGTCCAAAAATTGTCGTGTCCTGCTAACCATGATTTCCACATAATCCATTCAATCTTCAGCTGCTGTTTTGTAATCCTTATTCCCATCCTTCATTGCTCCCTCCATATTGTGTTAAGCTAACTACCGGATTCATTTATCTGATTTTTATTCCTTTAAACTCATAAGCTCCGTATTGTAGATATGCATTTCCTCAGCTTTAAAAGTATACATTGTCATCCCAAACTTGACACGTTTCGAATCTAGCTGCTGATAGAGGTATGAGTTTGCTAACATCGACTGGCGAAAAAAACTCTTGTCCCTGTTTAGTAGAGCTACGTTGAAATATTTTCGACAGCATATTTTACGTCTTTTAAGTAGTTTCGAAATTACCTGGCAGCCTTGTTTTTATTCTCAATAAAAATTTTTCATCGTTTGATTTTTTACACGGCAACAAAATAAGGAAGTATTTTTGTGTAGCGGTTTATCATGTGTAGCGGTTTATCATAAGAATACACTTTCAAAACTTCAGATGCGATAATCTTACCTCCTTTATACTGAACACTTACTCTTAAAAATGTTCATGACGAATGACGATTCTCTTTTTGTCTTTTCACAGAAAATGAATATACATCAAATATTCAGTTTTTTATTTCATCATTTCATATGGGTTTTTTTATTTACTAATATAATATTTTTATTGAATGCTTAGCAGGATATTTGTGTTGTACCTTTTCAACAGATGCAAAATATAACATAAATCATTCGAACAATCATAACCTAATTAGAGAATAAGGTTTTTGGAAATTATGTGAGTTATTCCAGGTAAATGATGTTTATTAATGAAATTAGCTGCATTGAAAAATTAGAAGCTATTAGCTATTGTTCAAAGATTTAATGGAATATTAGTTAGAGTACCAGAGAACTCCATAAAGATGAGATTTTCGAGGGTTAAAAAGTATAGCAGTTGACTCAACCGCGTTCTATTTCCAGAACATGTTTCTCGAGTTTGAAAAGAATCGTCCCACTGTCAAGGAAATAAGCTCCAAACAGAGAAATTTGACTCAAAATTTCCTTCAATTATTTCGAAACTCGAAAACGCGGAACTTTTAATACCAAAAAGATAACGATGATAATTCTAGGTTACGTAGAATTACAGCGGTTTGTCTGCAGGCAAATTAGGAGAAAAACAAAGAAGGATGTGATAGAGGGCAGACTTGTGGAAAGCTAGCAAATGCTCCGTCATCCAATAGAGACGGAACAAAATTGATGCTTTGGAGGGAACGGCGTAATCGTTGCATAAAGGGTAAACTATTCAACCTACTAGTGGCTAGCCTGAATTCCGATTCCGTGAAAGCAGTGGTCTCCATTGAGAGAGGCTGTTACCCTCTTCTCCGAATCCTCTCCCTGTCTATTGTGCGCAAATGACACTTCTTGTGAATGAGAGCGGTTTACATTTCGCCATGCTAAGTGTCTTCACTTTTCGGGAGTGCCGTGACATTTCAAGAGAATCTCGAAAATTCTATTGCCAAGCGCATTTTGAATGCAATTGTTTGGTAGAAGAAGCTCAGCCGCGCGAAAATGTTCAATTTGAGAGAAAGGTTGAGATGAGGGGGGCGCTATAAAAGTGAGACTTTCTTCGAAGAGTGGGTGTTAATTGGAGAAGGGGCCTAACGCCCTAGAATGAGCGATTGCTTGAAATGGAGCTGCGAGAGTGGCCTTAGTTGTCTTACATGGATGGATGCGAATAATTAGAAAGGAAGTTTTGCTGTTTCCTTTAAATCTTTGAGCAAGGTAAAAGCTCTGTCTGTCAAAATTGGAGAAAAGGTGGTTTAAATTGAACTTATTTATTTATTACATGTGATGACTACAAATTGGCTTTATGCCGGGTGGTAGTCGTAGTCCTTCAAGGGACAATATTAAAGATACATATTCTTGCCTGGCATTCACCCTAGTCGGAAGGAAAACCTCTCAAGAAACCTACCGAAAGTAGTACGTCATATAATGTATTGCAATGAATAATACAGCGTTATAAATAAAATATTAGCAAATTTACAATTTCAATATGAAGGATAGCTATATAATAAGAGGTATATTTAATTTTATAATTATAACACAATTGATATACTTAATGTACTAGATGCAGGTATCATATTTTTCTCAGTTTATAAAATCTCATTCAAACGAAAGATAATTTGCGACAATAGCTTGTAATAGCAGCAGTAATTTTAAATTAACTCATTCAAACTTGAATTGGAAACTTGAATTGTTCTCCTTTTTAAAATTTTCAAATATGATTGAGGATTTCCGTATCTGTACTTGAGATCGTTATCTAAATTTATGACTGCTAGCCTAGCGAAGCTCCTTTGAGACTGTTGTATAAAAAAATCAGGGTAAATTACCTATATGGGGGTCAAAATAAAAATTTGCTGCGAAAGGCGCTTCGGCAAACAAAAGATTTCACGTATAAAAACTCAATTTGGGATAAATTCCTTGCAGGCACAAACTATACCCACTCCACAGGCTTTTCTCTACGGTTTCTTTATCTTTATAGCTTATGATTCTTTTCCTCTAGATTCTCATCTTCGTACATCTGAAAATTAAGACGTAAAATTTCAAAAATAAAAATTGAATAACTTATTGAAAATAGTGATACATTCCACAAATTAAGAAAGATAACAAAACAAGCTCGATAGAAATTTTAGTCGCACGCATGTTTTTGAACTAAAAGTATATTTCCGGATAATGCATCATCTGAAAAATTGCTTGACAAAGTAAAGATCAAGTAACTCGGAAGTTTTGAGTTCGCAAGATTTCTTGATATGGGAATTCAAGTGAGTTTGGATATCTTACAAACAGGTTTTAGAAAGGCATTCTATCAGACGGAGAAATCTGTCGATGAGTGTAAAACATTTTGGCCTCAATTGATGATATTTATATCGCTATATTGGTGAATATCGTTTTTAACTAAAAGGTGCGATGAAATTGTTTTAATTAAAACAAATATCTAAAGAAAATTCTATCAGATTCGTTCTACTTCTCGTGGTACTACAATAAAGTCAGTTTATAGTAATTTGATTTATTTTCGTGTTATTATTAATGAATTACTATATTACTCCATTTGGAAGGCAAATTATTTTTGTATTCAAATCTTTATATATTGTAGCATTTAGATGAGAATGAATTTACAAAAAAATAGTGTGGAAAATGCTATTTGGATTTCACAAAGACACCTAAATGTTATTGATAGGAATAGCTAAAAACATCTTTGGAATCATTTTTACTTTAATGTGTCTTCGCAAAGTAAAACGCTGTACGGGTATCACTAGGGCGACAAGAATATGTACAGTATCGTACAATGTCTTGGCAAGGGAAAATAAATCTGTTTCTCCTCTTCAGTGACGTAAAATATGCAGACTACGAATGTGGTGATCATATTAGTGACTGACCATCCGTTGCAAATTCATACTTCGGCCATATCTTTCACACAATTGTAAAATATTCGTAGCGATGATGAAGGCATCAAAATCTCACGCAGTCGGAAAATCCGCGTCTATAAATCCCGCGAAACGAACACAGGATTTCCGCGGAGTTCGTCTTCCAAAGAGGGAGCTGCAACACCAAATCTCAAAGTGAAATATATTCGGGAGCGAAGGAAAGATTTCTTCGGCGCTTGTGTTTTTTCACCGTGGATATCGGATTTGTGGAAAAATAGGGAGACTATCGAGAAAGAAAAATGAGAAAGGATTAGGAATAAATGCGAGTTTGCGGGAGAGTTGAAGAAGAATTGGAGACGGAGGATGATTGATATGGATAAAGAAAACATGGCAGAATTGGAAAGAAGACAGAAGGAAAATGGGGATATGGTATGCAAGTAAAGAAAGAAGACGAATGGAAGATGGAGAAAAGTGAGAGCAGGAAGGGAAAACATAAATGATGAATGGTGGAGGAATTGAGATTCTTTTCCAGAAAAGTAGAGGCTTAAAAGGTCAATTTCAAAGCTACTCCATTTTTATAAATAAGGGATAAGAGAGAGACTGATACATATATAATTTGTTGAATGTGAACGAATTAATCGAAGTAGTCGGATATCGTGTAATGTCCTTTAAAGAACCATCCATGTATCGATAGAGATGGAGTGTTTTTTATGTCGTAAAATGCGCTTAAACTTTTAAGCTGCCAGAGAAAATTTAAGAGCTAAGAATGCCTGAATTTAAGAATAATATTCTGTTAGTTCCACCTAAGTTGAGGCCAAATTCATTTATCGTGCCTAACAACACTTTATACACCGCTATTGAAAAGTAAAAACGAGAATGAAAGGAGATAAAAGAAATTTGCATAAGGATTAGATGACAAAGAAATTGAAAGATGAGGAGTGGTGAAGGAGATAAGAAAACTTAAGATTGAAGGGAAGTTAAAGGATTCGTCGGACATGTTAAAGCTTCATTTTGCCGAAAAGTCTTTTCGAAAACTTTTCTATTCAGTTAATGTTTCCCTTTTGACAAGTAAAAGTTTACGTAAAGCCAATAAATAAGGATAAGTTGATCTTTTTTAGAGAATATGAGTTGAATTTGGTCAGAATGGTAGTGAAAACCATTAGCCACGGACTTAAATTCCAAGAAATCCATCTGAAGTAGAAAGAGACGAGGATAACCTGGAAAGACACATGTTAAAACAATAGCAATGTTTCATTTATTTTACGAGAGGGTGAAAAGAGAGAGGAAAAAATATTATAAAATTTTCAGTATGATTTAATCTCTTCACCTTCCCCACCCTCATTTAAGAAGCGCCTTTCTTAACTACTCTTTTTCGATCAAATTTGCACCGACAGTAACTCTCACTACTGTCGGATTGATAATAGTATAGACCTGGAATTTGACGCGTTGCCCATAGATGATTCGCTATTATATTGGAACATGTTATACATCGTTTGAAAGAGTATTTATTTATCTTTAAAATTATATACATAAGGAGTCAATATCGATCTCCTGCTTTATGTGAGTCGACGTAAACCAAATCAAAACACGGTAAATTCGCGCATATCCATGACTCGGTCATATTCACACCTTTGTGGAACAATGACCAGGAGTCACAGAAAAATCAAACTTTTAGCAGAAATGTGATTTATAATCGTGAAGCAAAATCCGCGTTCCTGAGATCCGACTATGATTTATTGACCTTTGATAAGCGTCTGAATTAAAAATCGATCTCCTCCTACAAATTTCATCCTACGCAGTTGAAATTTTTACTACGCACTATTTAAATGATTTAGAAAAAATAATCGAGGGCGATTTTTCCTAAATGCATTGGGGGGAGAGATATGAGGCGGCCTATATTGATGACGTCGCTCCGGCGAGACGACGTTGCCGCCTCCTCGGGACGAGAAAGCGCGCATTTGAACCGTGCTGATAGTGCCTTGGCCTTAGCTGCAACGGAGGCGCCTATTGAAACACAAAATATTTTGGTTCTTTTACTTGTCTTTTCCCTGAGGAATTTCCACAAGAACTGCCCGTGTATTCCACATTTATATTTACAGTAATATCCCTCAACCTTGAATCCCAATAACCTCATTACGAAACACAGAATGGATATAACAAGCTAGGGAAAGTTGTCACGTTCTTCGTGCAAATCAGTTGATACATAAGCAACTCTAGGGTAAACTTCTCACAGGTAAAATTCGTGCAAGAACACCCTGAAAAATTCATTCAATACTATTCGGGGTCTTCTAGGACACCCTTTTTGGGAACATTATCACTTGTCCTATGAGTCCCCTACTTGTCCCCATCAACTCCATTATCACTTGTCCTAATTTCCTTGCTGATACTTTTCATGGTACGTTCGGAAATACCACAACGTAGCGCCGTATTATTCAGTGTCTGCTTAGGAACAATCTCAATTTTTTCCATTTTTCATAGGAAGATTTAACGCTAGCAATTATATTTCTACGCGCAGTTTAGGGTATGCCTCCTCGGACCATGCCGATTGAAGAAAAATATGGATTTCTCTTAAATCTTTTTAACGGTATATTCTATCCGCAAAACAGAACAAACTGGACTATTAGAGAGCAGATAAAAATGTCCAGGGAAGGGAGGCGAAGGATAAAGACCAGCAAGGATCTTCTCAATTTCATATACAAAAGCGATAAGGAATTTTCAATGGTACGAAACAGGTAGTCTCATAAAGGCCATAAGTAATATGCTTCAGTTTGACTCGTGCCTTTCCGTATAACCCCTTTTCAACACCTTCATTATTTATTTGTATATGTGTTTGAAAAAAATTTTTGCAATCCTACTATCTATTAGTAATCAGATTCTCAATTAATAAATTGATTTTAATACATTTTTAATTTCCTTATTTAATATTTGTATTTTTGGTATTTTAATTTTTATTATTATTTTGTAATCTCTATTCTTATATATTTTTAATATTGCGAATAACTGTATCCTTCTACATATTCTTTTTCTGCAGATGAAATGGAAGATGAGACTTCATAGCCTCAATTTTCACCTTATGAAGTCCTCTGCATGCATGTATTTAATATTTTAATAAAATTTCCATCCTTCAGAAAAAAGTATTGGTAGCTAAATTTCATGAGTTGTAGAGGATTTTCTCGGGTAAAAAATCGTGGAAATAGTTAAGTTTTCATGGCTGGAGGTATAAAACGATTCAATGAAATATGATTCGGTATCGAAAATTAGTTTCGTGTTGTAAATGGAGTAAGATTTAATATAGCCCCGAAAACCCAGGGCAGTGAGTGGAAGACATGATATACTGCCATAAAGGCGTCCATGGGGAACATGGATGGAAGTGAATGGGGAAGGAATATAGGCGGTACGTTCTCAAAGCAAAAGGCGTCGAAAGGAAGAAATGGACGGGAGAAGGGCAAAATATAACATTGTTTTTGGTAAAAAGAAGAGGAAGGATAAAATTGAAGAGAATGGGTGGAATAAGTGATTAGAAAGCAAAGGGAGAACACATCTTGGGAAAGGAAATACAGAAAGAGGATGCCTTTCTGGATAAAGGAAAGAAAAAGGGGAGAGAAGACACATTCAAAGAGGGAGAGAGTCAGAGTTGGCAAAGAAACAGATGAAGTGAAGGAATGAAAAATGAGAATTGTGAAAGTGCGAGGGAAAGAATGGGGTTTCTGGTTTCGCGTAAACTAAAAGGAAATGGGAAAAATAAAGGGTAGATTATGTGGTGAGATAGAGACATTTTCATGGTTACAAAAATATGAAGTCGTATTGCGAGCAAGGCTACCTAAAAAAGTGCCATTTTTTGCGCGATGTGTACTCCGGCTTGGAATTTACACTAGACATTTTCTGCAGAATATGCTCATATAAATGTATGGAGAAATGAAACTAAGGAATATAACATATGCCTACAAGACTTTAGTTAGCGTAAAAAGAGTATTGGCTCTTGCCCAGGGACGTCGAAGTTTTTACTTCCTTGTGCCGCATTAGGTCCTATAAGACATTCGTGTTCCGCTGATAATGTTTTTCAATGTACTATAAATAACGATAATCCATCCAATAATCATGTTTTATTGCTTTAGTACAATGATGTTAAAGTGAGAGAGGAATAAAAACACTTAACACGTTTTTATTATAAGATAAAGAATGTTGGAATACGGCTGTTAATGAATTAGAGGTTCCGTAAGCCGTATTTCGGCAAGCGGAACTTTTTTCCTTTGTAGACACTCTCTGAAGATGGAGGATTTGTCTCTGAAATGATCATTGTGACTTCCCAGAAATCGGCAATCTAGAGCTTTCCGTTTCTTTCTTAGCGCAAGTTCCGCTTGCTGAAATACGGCTTATGGAGTGTTTTTAACCCTCTAACGTTTTTATTACTTCCTCACCATGGAGAACTACTACAAAGGTGAGAACTAAACAGAAATATCAAAGCGAGGCTAATTTTTTAATCTTTAGATCGAACTCCTAAGAAAATCCGCTTTCTTTATTTCAAAGCTTAAGAAGGGAAAATGTAATGACATTTTCAGAAGATAATACTTATATTAGAGACGTTGCCATAATTTGCCTCTGAGAAGGGGGTGGGGGTAATGAGCCATGGAATGAATGCAAAATTGCCTGCATTTCCGGAAAATGCAAACTTCTGCCCTAAATATATCAAAGATGGAATCAGATTTATATTTACATATATTTCCTGCGAGTTACCATTGGCGTGTATGAATGTAAATTTTTAAACAATCACAGTTAATCTCGATCTTTTAAAGATTATTTGGGCTCTGGGGGGGGTTTGAAAACCCAAAACCCACCCCTTACTCTACGCCACTGCTAATATGCACCAGCTACTGGCCCGTACAAAGTTAGTGAAAGAGACATCAGACCGTGGGCCAGGTAGTTTTCAAATTTGGGCCAAAGTATTTAAAATAAAACTTGGAAGTAATTTTATGAACACTTTTTTCATTCGTGTGTACTTATTGTACGAGTATTAGATATTATGATGATCATTTCCTATCTTTGGAACTCCTATTATACAAATATGCAAGGAATCACAAGAAATTACGCTTTACCTGCAGTGGTCGTTTTAATAGTATTCATGCTTTCGTTAATGGTAACCTTTCAAGTTTTACTGCACCAAAAATATAAAAATTTCACATCCACCTGCCGATAAAATGAATCGTTTCACCAAAGTGTGTCACTTGAATTTCTCCAGGGCGTAGCATTAAATGCGTTCGTACCTTTTATAGGTTTTAACTCGTGGCAGTAGCAATTGCAATGAAGTCTTTATGAGGTGTTGCTACAGCGTCGCCTATTCAGTGCCTAGCGAGACTAAACGTTACAGATACTCAAGTTTTATTAGGAAAACGTGCGAAAATTCAGCAGAATACAGGAACAGAAACTACTCGGTGAATACATTGCTCCATGAAAGTTGTACTTCTTTCACACATATGACATTCCACATTCTAACTCTATATTTAGGAAAAAGGAGTAAAACTATTTCCATCCTCACACCTTAAATTACTGTACTACAATTGAATTTTCATTTCCGACATTCAAAAAGTTTACGAAGGAGTGCACGTTTCCGTATACAGATAGGAATTGAAAAACGTAAATTGAGATCCGCGCGTTCGAATTTCATCTCGAGATATACTTCATTCAATCGCGAAAATTGATATTTGAGCTGAGTCCGTATCAAAAATTTCCTGGAATAGAAGCGACAAATCTTAAAAATATGCCGCGAAGTGAATAATCTCCCGCATTAGGAGCTGAGAAGCTATTAGTGTGAGTTTAGGGAGGGAGAGGTGTGGAGGAGATGGATGAAGGAAAATAGGTCGTTCCTTGCCACGGATAAATGGGAAATCCAGAGTGCGCTAGGAATGCGTGGACCAAAGGAGAAGAGAAAGACATAGAGCAAAGCTTAAGATGGGATGAAGCAACGGAGAAGATAGGCGAGGGCAAGAACCGCTCGGTATGGAACATCTTCTCACTTTGAGGACCTCTTGGTACGATGTTTTGGAAATGGTTTTTCCGCATTAGAGGCTGCGGGAATGTGTTTACGGTGGGGCATTTGAACGTTTGCGATACGCCGCTGCGGCAAGACAAGGCGACGTAGGGGAAATCTTTTAACGCTTGTTCTCTCCAGTAGTATATACGAGGAAACTCCATTGGCCCCGAGCATGTTTTCGACTCGGCAAGATTATTTATCTGAAGTGTTTTATTTATCAACTAGCACCCGTCATAAAAGCAACTCCGAAAATTTATCGGAAACAGTTTTTCGGGAATGGCTGACTTCGATAAATCTTTTATTCGATAGTCTAGGGGGCTTAGCACTGATCCCGAGAAAAACGACCTCGGCTCGAGTTTGGAAAAGTTATGGCTTAGGAAGTGAATTACATGTCTATGAATGCGTATATGTACATACTTGTCCGCTGGGAATTTACAATAATAGAGCCGTATTAATTCGTCCTATAACCCTTATAATTGCCATATGAGTCCGAACCTACATCTATTTATTTGGAGGGAAAAGAGTTTTTCTTATGGAAGGCAAGGCGAACATTAGGTTGCAGTTGTTTTACGAACACTCTTAGTGTGTAAGGGCAAAAGCTATGGAAAGTAAAAGTTTAAGATCCAATGGTCTATGACTTGTAAGGTTTTCAGTCGTTCAGTCGTATACTACACTCTTACTTTTTCAAAGATAATGGATACCTGAGTTTGTTCTTGAGACATGAAGTAAACACTTACTCCAAAATGAAAGGATGAAGGAAAAAAATTTTGTCATTAATTTTGAGATTTATTTAATGTATGAGTTTGACTGTATGATTCCGATATTTCATTTTTGTTCGTTATTTTTTTATACTAGTCAATTGAATTGAATTTGTTAATTTGTCGATCTGAGAAGAACCATCTTAGTAATTCATTTCATATTTGATTCAAGCAACGCGAAGATATCTGACTTAAGCAAAATTTTATTAAACTATATACCGCTGAAGGGAGATTTACCTATCATTCTCCCTTTCTTATTTTTCACATTTTCTTATCTCCTAGCACTCGTCTTAGAAACTATAGTTTCTCTGTTCTCATTTAGTACATGAAGCTTTGTATTGACGGAGAGCCAGATGGGACGGGAGACCCACAAGTCTCAAAGTTGCTGGAATGAAAACAATTCTTAATTTTACATTTATTTTAATTTTCACAATTAAAAGAGTGAGTTATTTCCGTTAACGATTGCGAAAGTGTATTTATAAACGAAAGATATAAAGACGGCAGAAATTCAGAGGCAGAAGTTTCACGAGATACGGTTATAGTTGGAGGATAGGAATGAGTTCGAATCAACAGAGATTGCGATCCATTTGGAAAGGAATAAACCATCGCCGTGTCCGCCGTCTTTCTTCAATTCCGATTAAGTGCCGCTCTAAGGAGAAAAAAGAGCGGTGAAAGGGGCCAGTTTCCTTGATTCTTGGCCTCATCTGCTGAAAACGGATCGAGGCCGAGCAAAACCAACCGGTCGCCGCGGCTAAAGGGGGCAAAACCCGAGGAAGGCGTCCCGTCACGCACGAACCCTTACTAATGACATGTCATAAGAAACCACCCGCTTTTCTCCACCTCCGCAAACAACCCTCAGCAGTCAAATGGTCCTAAGCTCCTAACAAGCTCCCTTACACCGTCAAGTAGGCCCACCCTAGCGGTCTTCCATATTGGGTCACATTCTATCTCTACCTCTTAGCACGATTTATGCGGCCTTTTGTCTTTTGCGACCCCCTTGTCCCCGTTGAAAAACGGCTTCTGCATGCTTTAAATTTAGATCGCCATCACTCCGACCGAATTGCAGCTTCGAGGGAAACGGCGCTGTCTCACTACCGAAAGCAGACGACACGATTGCTAGCCTCTCTGTCTTTTTCTCTGTCGTCGAAGTTCGCCCAAGCATGCGCGAGATCGCCTTCTGTTGGAAAACCTGTCTCAAAATGGCGGAAGGATTCTTTTTCCTCGGGGATGAAAACGTCAAGACGTCTCTTTCAAAAGGTTCGGAAGGAAAACGGATTTCCTCCTTTGCCTTGGCGAGAAAAGCTTATTTGTTTGTTTATTTTACATTTAGGGAGGGTTCTGTTTTCGCGCGGCTTTTTTTATAATTTTTGTTGTGATTTTGGGATAGTCTCGGATATTGAAAGGGATATGGAGTGAGGAAGCGGGGACGAAGTGTTATTTTGACAGAGATAACTTTCCTGGATGGGTATGGGGCTGTGTAAACACGCTATTCGTTTACGGCGCTGCTGCCAAGAGCGCCGGGGAAGTCATTTCTTTGGCGGTAATTTTAGGAATGAGGTAGGACATGGCGTAATGAACGGTTAAAAAGGCCGGAGACTAAAAAATGCAGCATCAGGCGTTCAATGGAGATAAGTTTGTGGTGTTTCTAAAAAGAATTTGCCAATTTTGCAAGACATTTCAGGGGAGGAATTTTTGTGCTGGGTTTACTTTGGACCAGATATAACGTAAATAAAATGGAGGAGGCAGATTTTTTTTCTGTCGACATTTTTTCCTGTTGCTCCAGTAAAGTGGCTAGTACTTCTTAAATACACCGTTTTTAATAATTTCTTGCTTATTTATTAGAATTACTATGCATTTCTCTAGTCTAATTTGCATGTATTGTGCGACTTTCTTTTCAACTTCAAAAAACCAGTCATACTAACTATAAATAAGCCCTTTTACTATCTTAATTTACTTTAATAAGCGCTTAATACTATTTATCTAAGTAAGGTCCATAATAACATCGTTTTAGTTTTTTGTTATTTATAAATATGAGATGTATGAATGAAAAATAATTATGATAATTTCCAATAAGAACGTAATTATAGTTCGTTCTTATTAGGTGGTATACATTGATTTTCTTCGCTGATCTTGCTCATAAATACATTTTTACATCTCTGTTTTACGTTGTAAACATATTAGGTGTTTATTAGTGTAAGTGGAGTCAACAAATTTTCCCTAAAATTAAATGAAACTAGGAATAATAGACCACTGGCAAAATATAGAAATTGAGATGACGTAAGTTCTACTGTTCGTGTTAATCTCCATATTGAAGATTATTTGTAAATGTTCCGAAATCAAAATGGGACTCTTTAGTAAAAAATCAGAGATAAAAAAATTATGCTAATTCCAGATGACGATTCCAACATGAAGTTGAAAGCCATGAATTCGTTTCGTTTGCGCGTCTTTTCCGAGAAATTTATTTCACATTTACAAAATGAAGTCCGTAGCAGCTGTTTAAGTAAAACGGGTAAGCGCTGAGAAATCATTCCATGCTTGAGTAAGAAATTCAAATCAGGAATCTGAATCCGTTTATGGATGGGGCTGTTCAGCTTTTCCTTCTCATGTGCTTCTGCGGTATACATCACTGCTGACGATGGCATGTCCTTCGCAAACACATTGCTTATTTTATTGAGATAATTGAGTACATGCATCACAAAAATGGATATTTTGAGCCAAAATGAATAGTCATGTCTGAAAAGTTATACAGTCTACGGTGCTCAAGCCTACTTTATCCAGTAGGAAAGTCATACTCTTAATACATTTTAATAATCAGGATAAAATGTTTCAAATTGTAGTAAAAGAACGATATAAATTTTTTTGAAATCAAATTTAGTATTATAAATTCACTACAAATTAAAATGAGGATGAGACCTGGAATTTATCCTAGAAGATACAAAAACTCTTTCATGTCCTACTCTTAAATAAATATGAAGATTTACAAAAAACAAGCCCATTTGTTAGATCTGAAAATTAAAATTTAAAGCATTGTTATACATGTAATAAAGAATTTATTTACACATGTAGGCCTTTTTGACCTAATCGTTGAAACAAGAGATACCTATTTTTAAATATAGAAAACGCAAAAGAAAAATGTATATTGCTGGAATTAGCGTTCCGGTATACTATTCAGGAGAGATATTTCGTTACTCTGTAGAAATATTACTGCTGCTAATTTTTATAACTTCACTTTTTTATGAAAAAATTCGAATTTTTTCCCACAGTTATTAGTGGGGGCCACAGTCAGATCTTTGAACCTGGCCTCTGTTAGCTTAAATTCGCCCCTGTAGGGTAACTAGAGGAAATTATGAATGTTATGTAGAAATAAGTACCGTTTTGTCCAAGGAAATTTTATGTTGACCTTAAGGCAGCCGCGTATTTAATTTATTCCTCGACTGAAACCTACGTTAATCGGGAAACTAGTTTGGTTAATTAGCTTCCACGTTAAGAATATTCTAAATCCATTCCTCTTTTAGAACTGAATAAATACATTATTACTTCCGTTTGACGTTCACATTCTTGAGCTTAGAGCTGATATTAATTGTTTCTCCATTGGAGAATGCAAGTGAGTTATTAATTTTAAAGTGGTGAGAGCCTTTTGGGTTGTTTATTATGTAACGAAGTTTACGATCTTCATCTTCAAGTGCTATCCGAACCTTTAAAATATTACCAAGCCCGTGTTTTTTCATCCTTCTATCGTTAGTGTTATTCGTCGGAAAATTCGTAGTTCCAATGCAAAGCGGACGAGGGGAAGAAAAATAAACGAAGACACAAAAAATTTTAGCCGACCCCAACGTAAATCATGCTGGAGCAAGGACAAAAAATCAATAGTAACAATGGGTTTTCTCCCATTTATTAAAGAGAAGCTATCGCAAGAAGGAGTAATTTCTGTCGCTCGTTTAATCTAACCAATAGTATTTCTGTAAAAGTCCTGTGGGAATTTACGTTTATTATCATATATAGAATTATTAGAAATATGTGTACGTATTGGAGTATTCATTTTTTCTGTTTAAATTTGTTTACATGGACGAATTGTGTTCAATTTTCTTAAATCTTGTTTTGACATTGCTATAGAAATGATTTAAGCCCAAACCATGGGAATGAAATTTATTCAAGCGCTCTTCAAGACCAGAGAAAGAATTCATGAATATGGAAACAGCTACAAATAACTTCAATCTACGCAAGCAAGCAAGTTATGCTCGCCGAAGCGCGATGCAATGCTGAGGATTTGGCGAGAAATTTTTCTCCATAAATTCTCAGTTTTTTCAATCGATTTGACAAATGCCTTGAGAATATCTCTCTATATAACTATAACGAATTCTTGATGTGAAATTAAAAAATATATATACACACATTTTTGTGAATGATTCATTTTGTGATGAAAACAAAATATACACAGACTTCTTTCTAGAGACGGAAGGATTTAAAGAATTTGATTTTGGTATATGTAAAGAAACCGTTTTTCTATCTAAAAATATCATCTACATTAATGGGTACTTGAAGAAAGACAAGTTCAATCGTGATCTAAATTATTATTAAATCTTTAAAATAATTCGTAAATATAAGAACATTCCATTTTTCTGAGCATTTCAGAATTAGTTGGCAGGAGCATGCTAAATGGAGCTTTTACACCTTTACATTTTGACAGAATAAAAACAAGCTTAATAAAGGTACATACTACCACTTTTCGAAAAATTGATATACATTTAGTAATAGATAACTTATTGATTATCGATTCCTTTACATTTAAGAAGTTCATATTTAGAATATGTACTCTCCTGGATTAGACGGTAACCTGCTTGAATTTCATCAATTTTGAACTTCGGTTTATAAGTTATTCCATAAACTGTTACATTTATCAAGGCAGTAAACCTTAATTTTCCAAATTTATTCGACAGCACGAATATGAGATTAATTTTTTGCTGTTGTTGATTTTATTTTCTGATTTGTCACAATAATTATTTGAACCGTGCTGCCGCTGAAATTTTGAGATATACGAATGGAATATATAAATCTTTTCGAAGTAAATGAGGCAATAAGAATTCCAATCCATAAGCGGTTGAGTTTGAACTTGAATTGAATTTTTACAGCCGAAACAAAAATATAAAATTTAATATATGTGACGATTGTATATAATGATACGAAATATTCCGCAGATGCTTTGACAAATTCTCTTTATTTTCCTTAATATTTTGGTTACGGTTTAAGAATGTGGTTCAAGATTCAGATTTTTTACATGATAGGAGATGATGAAGGTTTATGAATTTGCTGGTGATTTCTTCTTCTTGATAAGGGCAAGTCGGTAGAATGTCGTAATAGCGCTATCAACTTAAATTTACTTCACGTATTCCGTTCGAGATTTCCGTTGATTACTTCATACATTTCTTAAGTGAGGTCGATATTACAAGAATATTCTCTTTCAGAAGTTTATTTTGCACACAACCTCGTTTTTCGCTCAAAATGTTTTGATGATTGGCGATTGATTATTATTTTTTATATAAACAAACGCCAAACTAATGATAAGGTTGAGCGTTATCCTAAAATTATATTAATATTTCTTAGGAATAAACAATTAAATTTAGTAAAATTTCATTCGCAAAGATGGAATATGAGCGAGGGAAACTAAAATTCATCTTTTATGATGGTAAAATTTCACCTTGGTTTAATTTTATTGTCCTTAAAGTGGCAATATTTTCTCAAAGTTCTCTTGTCTTAATGCGTAAATTTCAAGTTCTATTTACGCATAATTCCTGCTATCATACGTTCATAAATGAGCTATTTTTTATTTTGTCTTTTGTACAGGTTATCGCAATATATATTGTATATATATTTATTTTTTGTCTTTTTCATAACTTCGCTAATATGAAAGCTACTGAGGTATGAACGATCCTGATGTGAGGCATTCATTTTGCTGTCTTCCTCATGTCATGAAAATAGTCATCCATTGCTTAATTGTGCTGCATTAACGTGGTCTTTTCCCTCTTACAGCATTCTGGATCGGTGAGGGTAGCAAGGTCAAAGTACCTCACTCCTCATATTGCTTAGTAAACTTCAATCCCACACCAGGACTTTTGAAAGACAATGATGGTTGGTTGAGGTTCAAAGCAGGATATTGTATTATTACATTATGGACTGATGTACATCTGAACCTTTTTTGCAACATGCTTATGGTGCATATTAAACATATTTGCTAGGATGTCCTTTCATGTTTACATTTAATCAACTTCAATCATTCCCGGCTAATTGTTTTTCGAATCGACTTCTTTTACTTACGCTAAGGAAAATTTAATATCGAATTTGAGGGTAAGTATTTTTTATAATTTGATCTCTTATTTAAACAAAGCAGCTAATATTTCTGGGACAATGCTGAACTAAATTTATTGACTAACGAAATCAGAAGAGAGAGGGAAAAATCTCTTAAAGTCTATTCACTACAGTGACAAAAGTGTAAATAACCGCATCTTCGGATAATACAATCACAGTTTAATGATACTCCCGACATTTAGAAAGGGCTTTCGATACCAAACATGCAATTCCTAAAATGTACCCAAGAAATTCGGATCTTTTTCTAGATACTACATCTAAATAATTAAAAGGTATAATAATAGCGTCGGAAGTATTTTTAGACATAAATTAATGGAAACAGTAAGCAGAGAACGTAAGGAGAATGCATGCAGAAAAGGTTCTAAAATAATAGTAACGTCTGGAAGTATCTTTCCAAAAACAGCCGTACGATTTATTGTGATTGTCATGGTCCTTGACTAAAAGTTAGAAAAATAAATAATGGTGAAGGAATATAAGTATCCACCGATTACGATAGACGGGTGAGATCAGTGCCATTGTGCGATTAATTTCGGGTATATTTTTTCATGAGAAAAGGGTTCTGAATTCGCGATGTCGAGTTCCTAGAGTGAAAACGTCTCCATGCTATCTCACGTGAGGATATTTTACATGAAGAGGTCCAAATTTCTACTTTTACTTGCTTTTATCACGGAACAAAAATTCCAGTTTGGGAGTAGCTGAGAAAAAAATTGGGAGGTAGATGCAGTTTTTATTTTGAACGTCAAGAGGAATTTAAATCTATATAATGTGGGAAAACATTGTGGTAGTAATTCATGACCACTTAATAAGTTTTGTAAAGTATTAATTTTACCTAAGGACACACGAAACGTACGTATACAAAAAAATTGAAAGGGCCAGAACTTAAACCCGGAACTTCCACTATCCCGACGGCTTTTCATTGCGTTATCATGCCAAGAAGCCTATTTTTACAGAGTTCCCCTCACCTTATGCATAACATATTATTTTTTCCATACTTAGGCTCAGGATTTTAGCCAGGATTTGTCCTTGGAACAATGGATTTAACACCGAAATGCCTATATTCCAGGGACGAGAATACTTACACCTAAAATGTACGGAAAATATGAACTGATTTATTTCAACATATATATCCAGCGAATCTCAAGCTGCGATTAAGGCAGAATTAGGAGAGGCCATCCTCTCACATGCTTTCTTATGATGTTGACTCTGTACTTATGGGGGTGATTTGAACCCCCAAAACCACCCCTTGGCTACTCCTCTGATTCTACTGCTTATTAACTATCAAATTTGCACTTGGATCAAATAATTAACATTATAAACTTCAATCTAAAAATATGTTTCCTTTCCAAATTCATTATTTCGTAAAATCAATTAATCGCTGCCTTTTCTATAATTTTAATCCACATTAATACATGTTTGTATCACAATATCAAATAGTCGAAACAAGACTCCGCTTAATATTAAGTATTTTCAATGAATTATTTTACCGACGTTATTCGTAGACATTGCCAGAGTCAAAAATTGCAAATGTTGTGCCTAGGTTGGAGGAAAACTTCCTTACAAAGTCAGTATAAAAGTTATTCTCGGAAAATTATATCATTCCCTTCACTGCTATCTTCCTCTAATCGTCCCGTCTCTCCCTTTGAAAAGTTATTTTTTATTCTCCTTGCATAGCCTGTCCACGTGCCATGGCAAATAACAGGATTTCTGCTTACTCTACACAGTTCTCTCTTCATATTTATCCTCCCCGGGCCGATTTCCTTCCTCGCTTGTTTTTTCTTAATAGCCTTCCCCCTCCTCTTCTCGCCACCTTTTCTGTTTCACGGCGCTGCCCCTCGAAACACATGCGCCCAGTTGAAAAGTTAAAGAGGTTGAAATGTGGCTCTTGCTTCGTCCACTCAACGCCTTCGGCTATACTACATCCTTCATCCAAAAACGCACGTCTCGAAAGGGCCATCGCGACGACATCTCCGCAGCATCCGTCCGCCGCATCCCACACCCCATTTCTCCCCCTCCCTAAGACACATAAATATATTCATAGCTATTCTTCCGTGTGCGCGACGAGATTCCTTTGTGATTTTGACACTTTAAATTTTCACGATGGTTCTCGTTCCTTATTCTTTCTGTATATCCTCGCTTCTTTCCCTCAACGCGTCCCGTATTTTCGGAAATCGAGTGTAAAATATTAATGGAGCAGCTTGAGAGGATTCTAAGCTCGGGATATCTAAATGTGAAGAATCTGCTGCTACATAGAAGGTGCATTAGCTACGGACGTTTTCTTTATCGAATTTTCTCAGAGGTTTTTTTCGCACAAATGTCAAGCAGCTCGCATTAGGTGTTATTTATTTCATTGAATTCAAACTGGGAAACACGGAAATTATACCGTGAAGATGGGAATTTTTGATAACAGCTTCAATGTTCATGCTGCTAGCGCTTCCAAATGATTTGCCTTATTGGTAAATAGGTATTTGCATAATGTTTTGCGGCGTTTCATGATTTACCGTGTATTTTTGTGAATATATAGTATTTACTTGTGACGTTATTTATGGCATTCATTATTTAATGCTAAATAATGACAAACAAAGAAATATTTTAAAAAATCAAACCGTTTAAGCTCCGTTATTCATAAGGTTTTCGTACTTCGATATGGTCAGTACCACAAAATAAATGCACTTTTAGAAATAGAGGATGTCGGCTTGATTGCCAGCTTTGCGTTATTTAATATTTTCCGCCTCTGTGTCGATGCCTTATTCATTCTTAATTTCGAGCGAATTTCACTGTTCTCTTCTTGTATATTCCTTTCAAGAATATTTTTAATTAATGCTAGTTTTTAGAAATTTCTACTAGGCCAACTGAATATTCTTGTTAGGTAATAAGGTTAAAATAAGTGTTGCAAAAGTTGTCGTTCTTAAAAGTAAAGCAAGATTCTACCGAAGGAGATCCCAAACTGCATATAACTGTGGGATAAAAATTCGACCAATTTTAACTCGTGTAACTTCCATAACAAACTTTGGACATGTGATAAATGGGGCCAATTTTATAGGAACATAAGTAGTTAGCTAATAGAAACACTTTTCAACCTCTTATGTAGCATATCTTATCTTTCAGTGGAATGGATTTTTCTCATATTTAGGATCAAATTATAACGGGGAACTTTTCAAATTGACTTTCTTTCTTGCTTCAATCAATTTTTCAATTTCTTTCTTTTTGTTGCTAGCTTCGGTAATAATCAGGGGTGAGATCAACAAAGTAAACCGTGAACATTTTGAGACCCAGAATCACTCTCCCCCATTCTCTCTCCAATATTCGGGACTCTTTCCCTTATTCGCTGACGTTATCTTAACTTTAGTAGTCAGCAATGTACCTACTAATAAGCACTTGTAGAATGGTAATCGTAGTAGACCGATTGCACAAGACAATGACTCCAAGTATTAACTGCAATTCTTACTCCGCATATCGTGCTTCATACTTGTCATTCTTAAGTGATACCAAAATACTTTTGGAGATAATGATGATAATGCTTTTATGACATACTAAATTCACATAATTTGTTTGCAAGAATACTGAAGGTGAACTGATGTCTCGTCAGATCATACAGTTGTACATTATTATGCATATTGCAACACATTCTGCAGTATCATATGTATGGTCTTTAAAGGATGCCTTACGTAACCAATGCAAGGGTTAAATGTTGTTTCAATTAACTAAAAAGGATCTGTAATTTAGCTAAGATATTTGTCTGCAGCAAGCAGGAGAAAATAATCCCACACAGTCTCATAAAAAAGTAAATTTATTTTTTTCAAATTTTATCTAATTATATTAATACCCCATTGCGCAGTAGTTATATGTGAAGAATAGTGAATGTTTAGCTCAGGGGATTAAAAAAATACAAGGGCACTCACTACTGATTTTGGAATGATATGGCCTTCTTCGATTGTTAATTATTATTATTATT
>KZ308841.1:278344-321433 GCA_000376725.2 Ladona fulva
ACGAATATTCCTTCTAATTTAATTTTGCAAAAGAAATAAAGTCTGTACCCGATAAAATCGAACTTTACATGTATTTCTTATGGAAATCTATCTGAACGATCTTGGTTCAAACCCAGCAAATTTTACGAATGAAAAGTTGACAGTACTTCCTTCCGGCTCACGGAGAACACGTACGCAAAGTTTGATGCAAATCGGACAAACGGTGTGAACTCCAATCGCGGACAAACAAACAGACACACAAACCCACAGAATTTCTGCTTTATATATATATAGATTTTACTTCCAATTATCTATATATTTTACTAAAACAGCTGATTTTGAATAATCGAATCTTATGTATTCACTGGTTAAAATTTATTCCTATAATATATGTGAACTTATGATGATATATACTCCTAGCTATGGAACTCAAAGAGGAGGGTTTGTTATCAAGGCATTCGGATAATAATTAAAGGAACCAATATATGCAAAATGCATATATTGGTTCCTTTCATTTTGTATTGACCTATTACACTAAAAATATAAATGCTTTATTTAGCCACATACTTTAATGATTTAGGTTTTTGCTCGTGGATACCATAATTCTTTTACCTCTGTAATGCATCCATTAGGGTTTTCTCTGTCACTCAATTTATTTTAAAGTGTCGAGAAAATGTGAGATGGAATTCATAAGAAATGAAATATACTAATGAATCCTACCCTTAGAACCAAATATAGCTTCGAAATTGAAATCACGAGAATCCCAATTGATTATTCACAGATTTTACTAAATTTTGCGTTTCCAATTATCGGGAACCTTGATGTCTAATGTCATTTATGAAGCTGAGGCCTTCCAATTTTCTCGGATCTTATAAATATGCATGGGCCCTAAAAGAGCCATAAGGAACCGTTGGAGCAGGAGAACTGCCTTTATGCCATAAGAAATGCACTGCTGACAGTTTGGAAATTAAATCGGGTACTTCCAGATTGCAAATATCTGAAGGCCTAGGGTTGAAAAGGCCACTGCGGAGCTTTAAAGTAATGTTTTTGTATTAAGATTTCATTAATAATCTCTATCATTTAACATATTCCAGATTGTTTGCGTCCTTATATCTTCGTGTCATTCGGTTCGTGCTCATTATATGGTAGTTAAGAAAAATAAAGGAAACAGACTTTTTTGTTAATAGTTACGAAGGGTTCACGAGAGCTGTAACAACAAAGGTACATGTAGAAGAAAAATTCTTTACTGATTTAACTATACATTATAGAAACACATAGGGCATCAGAGAAAAATTGTCGATGGAAATCAATATGATATTAATAGTATCCATCTCCTACAATAATTCTCACGATTAAAAATAAAGTATTATTGCAGCATACTTCACGGGCTTGTGGGATTTTTTGATGCAACTGCGTTTGGTTCCTGCGGTGAATTCGAAGAAGAAAAACTGTTATT
Organism: Ladona fulva; assembly: GCA_000376725.2. NCBI lineage: Eukaryota > Metazoa > Arthropoda > Insecta > Odonata > Libellulidae > Ladona > Ladona fulva. The sequence continues at coordinate 279,780 of KZ308841.1, forward strand.
ACAACAATTGATTTCACAGACAAAATTAAGAATAAGTAGTATGTAATTAAACACCTTCGAATGATAAAATACGATATGTATGCATTATGTGAGAACACAAGATCTACCAAGTCACGAAAAATCAATTTGATCCAAAAATCAATGAAAAATCGATTCACCGCTGAAAATGTAAGTAAACTATTTTTAATGTAACACGCGATTCGTCCAAACGTCCGCACGAATGAGAGTGATATTTTATCTTTCTGACAACGTCTGCATTACTTATTTTTTGCCGCAGATCGGTCAGAATGTTCAGATTCAGTACTCGCCCGAGCACATTTTTGACGCCAGGAGCAAGGAAAGATAATACATTTTTATCATAGTCGGGAAATGCGGTGGAAGTAATAAGTTGTCCCCCTTAATAATTATTCCCTTCAAGGGAGTGCGCTGACAGATGTTACGGAGCAAGTTCCCACCTATCCCCTGGAGCAGCATCCGAGATGTCTCATGGGAAAATTAATTCGACCGGTGCAGAAGGTGCCGCGTCACTGCGCTTCTCCGAGCCAAAGATTAACGTAGAAATTGTCCTCTCTCGGTTGTGGGTGGTTCACGATGAAACTCATCTCGTGAAAGACTTGTTTGATGTTCCCTTTCCTGATAAACCGCGGAATTGTTTCTTTAACAAGTTCAAAATTCAATCGACACATTTTTTCAAGAATTTAGAAAAATGAACCAATCAAGGTCAAAGTTTTATTTTCTTTAACTCATAGGTATATAGGCGCTACCCATAGGGTGTATAGGTATTTTTTGAATATCTGGAAAACGTTGAAAATGGCTTAATTTCGAAACTACAAAATATTTCTAATAATTCGACAAAAAAATTTAAATATAACGCATAACAGTTTCTCAGATGCTCTTGGACTTAATATGAGAATTTCTAGGAAATAGAAGATTTAAACAAAGGCTTAATTTATTTAATTGAGAGAAAGTAGGTTTTTTGAAGATACTATGCGTCCTTTTTGTTTCTTAACCCCTTACTTACGCCGTTCTGATTCTTCGAGGAAATACAGAGAAATACGTGTACACATTCGTAGATGCAAGGGTATGTCGTTTCAAGAATTCATCTTTTCCGCGAACGATAACGGATCAGGAAATTAGAGTCGTGGTGGATGCACCCGCTGCCTCACGATGAAAGGCGGAGTAAAGATTACATATGTAGATATAGATGAACCCGTATCGGGAATGACTAGGTGCAATTTATAGAAGATTCATGATTAACTGCCCTTCTTTGTAATGTACGCCTGATGACTGTATGGTGAATTGTAATTTTGGTGAGATTATGTATAGGAATAATTGTTGAATTAGCGCATTTGGTGATGGTTCAATATGATCTGGGATCATTTCCGCCGAGTAAAAACAAAAAAACTTATTACAAGGATAGGGTAAAGTGAATGCAATTCTAAGAAAAATTTAGTAGCACCGGTATTGGCCTCGGAAGTGGTTAATGTGGGCTTTTGTAACCATCCCTAATAATTTAAGGGCGATACGTTACATAAATGTTTATTAGATTTCAATATTTATTTGACATTACACCAGAAATTTCGTGAAAAGCATTCATTTGATTGAATTATTTACTTACTCATGATGAGATGATTCTTCACAAAAATTAATATTAAAACAAGTGGTAGAGATACCCTCACATATGCAAAATTTTCATTTTCTCCCTTCAGATAATCATGGGAAATAAGTCATATGAAAGCAGTTTTAATTCTACCTTTCAGGGATGTATAGATAAGGATTCACTTCAATCAAAACTTGAATCACCGACCTGATCAGAGGAAAGGATACGTTCTTTCGAACAGGATTTCATCTCCGTTATTACTGCTCCCGTGGTTCACTCACCTTTGCTTCATGGAAGCTATTTACCAATATCTAAAATAACACGTTCTCGAATGATGAGCTCCGGTTTTGAATCACGACCCCTAACTCTTCCTTTCCTTCGAACGATCACTTTCAAAGGGCATAATCTCAACGTGTATCGCAATAGCCAATCTGCTACGTCGAAATCGACTCATTCAAACCGCTTCCTTACAGTTATTACTGGTACTCCATTCGCGCGCTATCTTAAAGGAGAAGACGTTGGGCATCTTATCGATCACTCACCGTTGAAAGGAATTCTTTGGGCGTGATTAGGAACCGGGGAAAGAGTAGCGGATCAGGATACATTCGACCGTAGCGGAATACCTAATCTATATGCGATCGTGGAAATTCCGTGGAGCGTGCCATTCTGGAGCAGATAAATGCGCTGCTGTTGCTCCTTCGAATCTGCTTTCAAAGTGCTACCCTCAAATACCACATTCTGGATCGATGTAAAAGAGGCAGATTCCCTTTATCCGTCTAAATCAAATTTCTCCGGGGACGAGGCTGAACTTAACATGCGAATACAAGGCTTAATATCGGGGAGATCGATTCTTCCTTTGTGTACTTGTGAGCTTCCCATAGAACTGGTATTAGTAATTTCTATGATGATTCCTAACTCTGAGAAAGAAGCAATCTCCTTCATCCATCCCTGCATCTTCCTCTCTACATTATTCATATTTTCTGGGAAAATCAGCGAAAGATTACCTAGGAAGATTAGAGAGGTTCGCCGTTTTTCCGAGGTCAGGAAATACATTTTTGCGAATGCATACCTGTAATAATCCTGTAAGTTTTGCGTTATAATAATGAAACTCTCCTTGATGTCGCTGGATTTATGTTCTGTTCGCATAATCGTCATAAGGTTATTAATATTATAAAATTGCTCGCTAGGCATATTTTGTGTGGCATCGGGAAATCGCAATATTAAGAAATTTCTCATGGCCTGAGGATGTTGAGAGACAGAAGTGAAAAATATTGAAGTATTCTAACCAAAAGAACAGCTTTAGATTTTCAGCCGCGTTATGAGTTAAATACGTTTCCCTCATCTTGAATATTAAGCCTCGAAATCAGTGGCAATAATTTCCTTTCCTTCATGAAGTTAGCCATAATTCCTTATGAATTTCAAAAATTATGAATAACTTACTCCAAATATCGCAATCACTCATTTTTTTCTAAGTCATCGCACTACCATGAAATTTTAAACACGTTTTATAAGCATTACTTAACATTCGACTAAAAATCGAAAAAAAAATTAAATTCATATAATTTAATNTTATGTATAACCCTCTGCCACGCGTCACTGGCGGCTTGCAGGGTGTATATGTAAACGTAAATGTAAATGTATTTCTCCATGGCATTCATAGCAGTCTCTTCTAAAGAGAAGAGTTATACTCAATTTTCGATATATATTGCTAGGCTTATTTATAAAATGTATTTCCCTCTCTTCCACTATGAGAGCTGCTTTTGGTGTAGAATGAAAAGGTTTTATTTGGTCCAAATTGCTTCTTTCTACTACCGCTTTCCTTACTTACGCGTAATACCTTTGACCTTTAAGATGGGTAGTTTTTCATCTCCTGAATAATGACTCTTTCACGATTTCACTTGTCACTTAATCTCGATAAATTAAAATTATTTAAATAAAATATTACGATAAATATTTATAAGATTGGTAATCTATGTTATAGATTGATATTTCAACCTAATATTTTAAATATGCCTGCGAACTATATTTTCAATGAAGGATTCCGCTCTTCTGCTTTTTCTCTTTTCGCAGAATCTTACAATCCGAATTTAACATTACTGATGACGGCATTTGGAGATTTTCTCGAACTCTAACGTATTCTATCGTCTGCTTTCATACCTCTGCCTATCTCTGAAATTCTGATCCACTGTTTGATAGCTCTGTTCAAAATGTCCTATTTGCTAATTTAAGACCCATCAAACTTCTTAGTATTTCTATATTAATCACTGTAACACAAGATCCTTTCTTGCCTCTTATTTCGTCATTATATTCTTAAAATTACTAAAGGAAACACGTATATTCAGATCGAAGACCATCTCAACAGGATTCAAACAAATGTAAATGTAATCATCTCCTTATTTGTGCATTATTTCACAGTGATTGGATATCTCACTTATTGAACTACATTACATTTAGCAATATAATCATTCCGCATTAAGGATTACTCGCTCATAAAATTAATTAATACTCGTGAGCGATCATTGGGCAATCGCTAATTAATCAATTTCAGTGGATCGAGCAACCTACTTACTGAGAAAGCGAGTCGAGTGTGTTATGCGGACGTACATCTAACTTTCGGATCCGACCTCTTCCATATGTCGCCACGCCTTCTTTCGATTTTTTGACCCATTCCTCTTCGAAACAACTCCTCACGCACACGTGCATTCGCTCTTCCCCTTTATCTCCACGGCTGTTTTTACGAAGTATCCTTCCTCACGAGTATTTGAAGCAAGTGGTGAAGAGAAAACGGAGTTGTATTATGGGTGTTTGGAATGAGGAATCTAAGGGGAAAAGAAGCGATCCGAATCCGATTGGAATCGTGACGAAAACGTCACAGGATGGGCTAAAAAAACAGTGCGGCTGCTGCGTCGAGATTTATGTAGAACGATGCGGGACAAACAGGGTGGAAATTCTTCGAGGATGCTGAAGCGATTCTTGTTTGCTCTTTTGTGATGCGTGGAATTGCGGTCGAGTGAAGCAAGCGCGACTCGCGGGTACGCGTGCTCGAAAGAAAGAGACGAACGCAAGTGGTGAGTAAAGGAAGCAGTGGGTCGTGAGCGATCTACCCTGGTGATACAATCAGCGAATAGTACTACGCAAAATAACAGACTTAGAATAATTAATGTCCCTGAATTTAAAACGATGATGATGTTATTTTATTATTCTTATGGGATCGGTAAATAACAAATGTGTTTTGATGCAAGGATGCATAGGATATTAATACTAATTTTTTGCTATTTTTGAAATTAATTGCGTTAAAAAATCAGTTTCAAAACAATTTCATCAATATTTTAGCAAATATACGTAAATACACGAAAAGAATACAATCCAATCTCTAATTTTGTATATGGTTTTTATTTATTAGCTTATTCTTTAAAATGCTCAGATCAGTCGGATGTCATCAAAAGAACTACGTCGCGAAGTTATGCGTTGTTACGTATCTCACAAATTACTCTATTCAGCATCGTCCATCTCATAAGCAGTACTTTGATCCGCCAAACGGTAAGGAAAATATTTTTCATTGATTTCTCTATTTGGAAGATTTAAACTCGGCATCTGCTAATCAAAAGAAGAACTCTTACTGCAGATACAAGCTCTTCCTCCTCCTTAGGGACTTATTTCCTAAGAAGAGCATTTTAGAATCATGCTACGTTTTTATGTATCCCTCTCATTAAGAAATTTTTAAAAGTAGCCGCTTTGCTCTTGCAGCTACAAATCTATATTCTAAAGTTGTCCAATGAATAATATACAGACGTAATCTTAGGTAAGGATATGCTGTAAATTCTAGATTCTCTGGCCGTACTTCGTGTAAAGACATTAGAAATGACAAAACCAACCTGATGATGGCTTGTAGCCGAAACCGTTCGCATTAAAAGCTTTTGTAGATATTACTAAGGTTTTGTCATTTCTAAGGCTATGCTGGTTGATGTCGATTAAGATATAAAATGCAGTGATGAAATATATGCAACATATTACAAAATTCAGCCTTATAGATAAAACCTGAAGAACTGCCAAAATATATTAATTTTCTAACTAAATTCCTTTAGAACCTAGGCGAAGTATAGCTAAAATGACATGATTATAATAGTGAGTTTTCATTTAAGTAAAATCGAGATATCAACCTGGTTAACATTTTCTTAATAAGATGAGACTGTGAGGGGAGAAACATATCAAAAAAATATACATCGAAATAAAGTGTGCGTAAAATTAAATTTATCAGAAAAAATCACCTTATCTATAAACATCTTTAAATCTGATAATATTTTCTTTTCACTTCCTTATCTCAATTACATTCACTGAGTTTTCACAGACCTGACCTAAACGAAGACGAATATACCCTTTATGTTTGAGTGGATAGAATTCTAGGTTGCAACGTTCAAGAAATAATTAAAGAGGTTTCTCAACCCTTGTAAAGTAAACATCAATGCGCTTTCATGTCTCAGGAATTCGTTTCCTCCGAAGCTAATCACGAAAACTATACTAGCATGTGCAAGTAGTCCTTTGAGTAAGCTAAGCGCTCACTCGTGGCCAACATTTGATTCGCTTTGAACGTTTCCGTTAAAGATAACGCTTGAAAAACGGACGGAATATCTAATTTTAGTTACTTGTTTACGAGATGAGGGTCGGGCGGGAAGTTAAGAAAGCTAAAGCTGGATCAACTCCTAGCCAAGTGGATACGGAAACCAATCCGAATATACCCGCTGAAATACAAAACTGAACGTAAACTAAACTTACACACTGCTTAAAAGTGTACACTAATACACCGCTAAAAGGGAGCATAAATTTATGCTCCCTTTTAGCGAAATGTTTATACGGATTAGTATTATTATATTATTACAAACATCATACCAAATCTACCCATTAGCAAAGCTCGAGACATAAAATAATCATTATGATTTTACAACACATCCCGTGAGTCAAGACACATTTACTCCCATTTCGAATCTCAAGACATTCTTCTCCGTGATCGTAAATATTTCAGCATTAACATGCAACATTCATCCTGGCATTTGAATTTGAATGTAATTGATGTATTTTGGATGTATATTGTTGTATGTACATTCGTAAGTATCAGATATAAAGTAATTACAATATTGCAGACAGTTGTCACACAGCACAATATGCTAATTAATTAAATTCTTGCCAATCGTAAGAATAAAATAATTAATTGTTGCATAATTAAAAATTAAGAGCACAGGAAAATAAATTGTTGAAATATATTACACAAAAATTATATATCGATGATAAAGGCATTAGCAGTCTAGGAAATGACATTTTAACACACTTCACTTCATTTAACATTTAATTACAAATTGCATAGTTTTCCTGTTCACGAACTCATCAAAGTAGCCCGTCATGTCTTTTATTCTTAAATGATTTTTAAATAATAGTCGTTGCATGTAACATTATAACATTCTCGAGAATAATGGTTGGAATTAGATAATTCTTCCTTTCCTATATTCATTAACGGGGTTGTTCTAGAAGTTCTAGATTGTTTCCCGAATTTCGCTTTCAAATGAAATGCATAGCATCGATTACTATTAATTGCATAATTCATGGGATCGGAGACGTGCCAACGGTACTTGACACCCGTTCGTATTACGTCGTGCTCGTGATTATTGAGTTCAGCACAACCATGTTGGAGCAGACACTCGGGAATACACTAATATGTGGCGGGACAAGTTAATGGTTCTTTTCTTCGCGGACAACTTGGTGAGATGCACCTTTATGTACGACCTGATTTCTGTATTACTTTCAGTAAACATTGCTCTTTGCGTCCTCAAAGCATTGTTTTTAAATCAATTGGAAGAAGAAAGGCATTTGAGCAAAAACAATGGCATTCTAGCTAATTAATTAATGATTATTAATAAAATGAATAATATTACAGATTCTGTCCTCAATGCGAAATTTGATAAATAATAAAATCCGTATGTTGTATGAAATGTTTTAAAATCACTTAAGGTTAAATGTTCGTAGAAAGAATAGATAATGACATGCATGGCAAGGTAAAAGAAAGACTAAACGAAAACATTCGATATTAAAGCAAAAACAGAAATTGGAAAATTCTCATTGCATCATTCGGTGCCTCTTCTTCACCCTCAAAGACTTCGATTCATCAGCCTCATTTGCTGCTTCTTCTCATCACGGTGAATTAATACGTTGCATTCTTTACTTTTTTACTTACTGTAGTTTTTTTCATGCTTTTTACGTGAGTTTATAAGTAACATTTCTACGTTGGAAATTTTCTAATTTTTCATAAACTTCACCGAATTCTCTATTCCTAAAACCGCAGAAATCCAACTTACGAAACCCTTGTTCCTGATCAATCCAGATTTGGGATACTCAACCTGAATATAATAATAAATGCCGGACACGGTAGTGTAGAGTTTAGCCTATCAACGCTGGGTTCCTGGTTCGAATCCTAGTCTGGGCATTGTTTGTTTTCTTACGATAGGTATATTGTAAAAGTGGTAAGAACAAAAATTCGCCCAATGAGGTCGTAATTTTTCTAGTTTCAGCTCGAAAACATGGACATTACGAATGAATTATGCTGATACGAATAGTTCATAAATGCAGTTAAATGTATGTGTCACTTAAAATAACTTCACTTTATCGTTTAATACTAAATATAGCTCTCTGCTTATTTCAACGATTTTAATTTCAACTTAGTTTTCTAACGGTTCTTACTTTTTTGGAGCTTATATTCAGTTCCAGCCGGTAATAATTCGATGTAACGGATTAAATTTGGCAAATTATTTCTTTTCCAACAGCATCGTTAGTTTAAAAATAAATAGCGCCGGAAAATTCACGTTTACCCCGATGTATTATTATAAGATGCTTTCGCATCAAAAAGGAAACCCCTAGTTTTGTAAGATGTAACTATTATTCCTAAATTTATTTATGGTTTAATTTTCTACGATTCCATTCTTATCGTTCACTTATCCTTGCCGTCTTAGTTCCTTAAATCTTTCATCGGAAATGAAAACTACCATGCGAAAAATATCGAGGGAAATGTATGGCAAGAGAATGTCATCCAGGCATTCTTTTTTAATTTTCTGATAGTGAGGTGAAGACCCTTTCCAAGCCCCTCGTAAATATTTCCCAGGGCGCATCCTTCCCTTTCTTCGACAACCCACACAGAAATTTCCTTCTTCTCCGTGAGCATTATTTTAAGGAAAAGGAGGCTACTTTTCATCGAATAATATACATTAAAGCAGAGAGAAACACTCTGTGTACTTTCAATGGAATTTTTGTTGGAGGGAAGTGAAAAGCCTTTTTAAAAGTTCAGACTTTCCTATCTTTCCATGCTTCTTTCGATTCAGACACATCCATTAATCTTTTCATACTTTTCCACTTTTCGGCAAACATTGTGGCTATCCCTTTCTCAGGATCTCATCTATGTTCCATTGAAATTTTATTTTATTTGCCGCAGAGAAAATTGCACGGAGTACTTTGGTTTCCACACAATTTTACTATCAAGCATACCTCCGGTTTCGACGGAAGAGCGTCATCATCAGCTTGCATCGAAACACGTAGTCTGTTGTTGATATAATTTGTGGATTCCGAAATACTCTGTGCAATTCTTTTTGTGAAGAATGATACCGCTGTTTTCCACTAAATAAAGGCTTGAATAGTCCAGTATTTAAAATTATTACGATTATTTTGAAATCCTGCCGCAGTAAGACGCTGATTCAGGTGGCAATGTTAACTTAACATCATTATTTAAGAATTGCAGTTTAAAAATCATAATTAGTTACAATATTATGACATAAATAACATCAAAAACTACAACGAGATTCGATGCAATGCAAACACGGCGTCCACTTCGCTCTCTTCTTCCCGTCACAATCGAGATATCTCGCATTTATGATTTTCTGCTTCTTAACCATTTTTAAGATATCTCAGTTAAGCTGTCGAATGTATTGAGCTTGTTCTGCATGCTTTCTTTTATCTGTGTTTCACATGTACTGGGATCCCGAATAGTCAAGTGGACTATTGTGAAAGCCATCCCGGGTTCGATTCCCAGAGGGGTCTCACTTGCGAAATGACCTAAGCAGTCGAAGCAATTTTAGCAATAACACTAGTACACCATTTGCAAGTCTCTATTCTTTTACATAACATACTTATAGATAAATCGTAAAAAGGTTACAATATAAGGAAAGTGATATATTAAATAGCAAACCAACGGGAAGAAAACTTTCTTTCCGTTCTTACTCGTGTACAAGCACACAATTAACGAATAAAACCTGTTTTTTCCATGTCTAACTTAGACAAAAAAATATCAGGGAAGGGGTTAAGAAGATATAATTTACATATGAATTTAGCATTACCTTGAAATAAAATTAACATCACTTCTCAATATTATAATTTATGCTCTAGTTCGATAAATATAATTACGCTTCTACGACTAAGAAACTTTCTCTATAAACGATGGTGTCTTCTATATGAGAATCGTACTTTAGTCCTAAATATCCGTGAATATGCAAAGAGACTTCGTGTTAACTTAACACATGCTTTAGAAATTTCCCTCGACTTACTTATGCAATTTGCTTCAGTGCTTTCGTTTTTTAATGTAACTATGTTGAATACAGCTTCGGTAATCTTGGTGTGATACGCAGTCACGGTTGTCAAAAGAGATGAGAGGCTCAGAATGCCAATAAACAGCAAGATCCAAGGAAGGGGAAATCTGATGCTAGGATGATAAAGCGTTTCTGAGGAAGCTACGATAGTAAAACGTGAGGGAGAAGCTATGTGACACTCTCGAAGGGGTGAAGAATTCGTAGTTAGCATGCAGGGAGAAAGTGTTGAGCTGAAAATTTAAGGAAGAGTGAGTTAAGAAAGGAAGTGTAGGAATGTGTGAGGCGAAGTAAGGTCTCGGCGAAAAAGGAGGGGTTGAACTCGAAGAACCTCTACTTTGATAAGGGAATTCTCGGGAAAAGGAGGTGCGACATATTTTAAAACAAGGTTTTGCGAGGAGAGCTCCAGCGTTCCGGAGACGAAATCTCGTTCGTCATAAAACGACTGCCGCTTGACGGCGAAGAATTATTCATTCTTCATTATTTTATTTTCCGTGCTCGCACCCCTCTAAAATATCAGGGAGTGAGTTTTATTTTAATCTCAACATTATAAGGAAAATTTATTTCATGAAAGATGAATACATTGTTTTTATTGTCTTCTCTGGTAAGACTTTAAGATCAAGGGACCTATTTGTTGCCCTTATAACGAGTATGCTTTAGCGATAGGACAAATAAATTTAGACGAAATTTAATTCCACGTTGGAACTTGAATTAAATGAACATTTGTTGTGTCCGTCATCAAATATTTATTGCCGATATTCATTTACTATGTATTTGATATTCTGTTTATAGTAATGCTTGAATAGAATGATTTCTGTGTGTTTATCCCAACAATTTGTGTTCAATATGGGTGAGATGGAAACATTAATACGGCATCAATGAAAATTAACAGTACATCTTCTCACTGAGTTATTTAAAGCCTCATGAATTCTGAAAATATCAAGCCTCTTCAGACGTAGGCCTACAGTCCTTATCTATATTTCAGTCTTTTCTTTCGACACTTAATGTAAGACTCGTCGCCATACAGTAATACTGATACCATACATGCCCCAATTTTATGTATAACCCTCTGCCACGCGTCACTGGCGGCTTGCAGGGTGTATATGTAAACGTAAATGTAAATGTATTTCTCCATGGCATTCATAGCAGTCTCTTCTAAAGAGAAGAGTTATACTCAATTTTCGATATATATTGCTAGGCTTATTTATAAAATGTATTTCCCTCTCTTCCACTATGAGAGCTGCTTTTGGTGTAGAATGAAAAGGTTTTATTTGGTCCAAATTGCTTCTTTCTACTACCGCTTTCCTTACTTACGCGTAATACCTTTGACCTTTAAGATGGGTAGTTTTTCATCTCCTGAATAATGACTCTTTCACGATTTCACTTGTCACTTAATCTTCCAGTCATTCTCCATTTATGCCGGAACTCCTACGCCTTCTCCTCCATCCCGACCCACTCTTTCGCTTGTTCTTGCACATAACATGAGCTCCTTCCATTTAACGTTTTTTTGTGTGGTATAATAAAAAGTTCACTCTAATGGAGCATTTTAATATTTTTAATATTAATAATTACCAAAAGATTACCACTGAATCTGTATCGTTTATTAGAGTCATTTTTACGAAAGAGTAATAATTATTTTCTTTCTCTCTCTCTCTCTGAAAAGTCGTCAACCCGAAGGTTAATTTGACTCGTAATCCCTTTAACATTAGCTATTAAGAGCTAAAAGTGGCAATGATACATACTAATCAGGATGATATGTGAGGTATCTTCTCCTAGCTTTCCTCACTGAGCTAGAAGACCATAAGTGGAAAAACTCCACGCAAGTGCAACACAATTACCCTATGAATAACACTTTTCATTTCATTCGACACGTAATGAATAGAATGAATTCACTCACAACTCGGTAACTTCCGTACTACTTCCCCTTCTTGTGGATGTTTTCCTGCTGTGGTGTATTTTTCCTAACTTCTAACTTAGGTTTTTAAACCCACGAAGCAGTTTTCTTCTTTGCGCTTTTTTCAAGCTATCTCTTTTAAACTTCATATGATGAAGGGTTAGGTATTAGATGGAACTTAATAGTCTCAATCTCTCAAAAATAAAGTCCCATTATTATTATTACCAAAACCATGATCAAAACAGAAAAGTAAATGAAAGATTCGTTCTTTTCTACCTTCCCAAAAGACAAGGGAAAATATTCTGTTCATAAAGACATGGTAGCAGGAACTATTCTCCTCTATAACGAGCTAATTTTTAGACATACCACTACGCTCGATACCATCCACTTATCGTTGCTGTCAAAGTATGTACTAACTGCTAGCAATAAAATGCTCAACCCCCATTCATTATGGATCATTGAAGGTCATGATCCTCACTTCACACTATTTTATTCCGCTGAAATTTTTCTCACGTTACTAATCCCAATTTTCTTTGTTATTCAGGTCCATCGTATTCATCACGTTTCATCTTCTCACTGGCACAGCTCTTTTTATAGCCTTCTTCTGCAGGAACAAAAGAGGCAATTCATTCTACTGCTCTCACAACTTTGGTCCAAATCTTTTCTCTTTCCCCCTAATTTTTCTTTCTCGATCCCATCAGTCCTTCCCTCTTTTCTCAAAGAAAGAAGAACCTTTAAAACCACCTCTTTTTAACCTTTCTTGTCACCGCCGAAGAAACTTCTGACTCCCTTTCCTTGGCCCAAAAGAAGGAACGCCCGATTCAATTCATTTCTCCTCCACCTCCATTCCGTCTGTCGGACTCTGCAGTCGAGTCAACTCTTTCTGGACCACAAACCTCACCCTTTCCCTTGCTCCACCGTCCATCGCTATCTCCTCGGGACTTAGCAATTTCGAAAACCACCTACAGCCAATCTAATGTCGCATCCTCATTGATCTTCGAAACCATCGCACACTCCATCTCTTCATCCCATCTATTCTCGTCCTTCTCTTGCCGTCTGTCCCTCCAGTTTTTCCACTCTCTTCTCTAGACGAGAATGGAACTTCTTCTGCATAGTTAGAGACCGTTACTTCCTTTATTTTAACGAGTTTTGATTTTCTCACTGGCGTAAAAAAAGTTTCACTGCTGATTCCTTAGAAAGTTATGGACTTTCCCGTTGTTGCGTAATCACAGAAAGGTTCTACTTTCAAAAGACTACCTGAGTTGTATTAATCAATGATGAAGCTATGGTTCATTGCATCCGGTTAGTTAAACAGAATATGCACATAATATTTTCTTTGCGTTAGTTTTTCGAGCAGATTTTTCTGGTAAGGAACATAACAGCCGACACCGCACAAAATGAAAGCTTCAAATTCCAGGCTTCAAAATGAATGCTTCAAATTATAGAATTAAAATAGAGGGATGCAATTTTCCGTGAGGAATCGGATTCTTCATTTATTTCTTTCACATATTTGATGTAAAGAGATTAATAGCACCTAGTTTTGACTCATTGATGTCGAAATTTCGATGATAATCTGTATACGTGAAACCAGTGGCCACTGATGTACATACGTGTGCTTATGTGAAGTAAGATGAAATCAGGATCAAGGTTACCAGGGAGAAGTTGATTCTTTGTTTTAATTTGACAATGGAATGTCATGTATTTCAAACCTCCTCTTCAGTTACTTTTGTTTTAAAATTTTTTGTTTGAAGAACATTATGAAACACCACTCATCTTGTCAATCGAAGATGTCAGTGGGGTGAGATTTATAGTTGTCGATGCAAAGAGCTGAGAAATTTTTGAAATGATAATTATGCTACATATTTACATATTTCAATCCGTCACATGAGCTTGAACTGCGTCAACATAATTATTATTCATATACTCAGCTTTAAAATATAATATTCTCTGCGTAGTAGTCAATATTGGTTATTGTCATCTCAGGTGGATGCATTAATGCGCTGTTAAAAAAATAATCAAGTGCAAAAATGATAATAATAAATCTTAAAAGAATTACAAAAGCAGATTTAACACAGAAGCTAAGCTGTTATTGTTTAAAATTATTTAAGTTATTTACATATCTTTATCTTTTAAAATTAATATAAAAACTATTTTCATTGAAAAAAAATATTTTTTTTAGGATATATCTCGAATTCTTCAATAAACTACGGTTATTCCAAATTGAAACTCCACTTCGATAATTACCTTATGATCTGGCATGATATCATATCTGGTGTCATTTGCTCCTTTCACACAGACACTCATCTAGTACAATTGCTACATACTGGTCTAATTTAACGATTTTACATCCTAAATACGATAGTAATCGATACTTGCTCAGGCCCCCCTCAGAGTTTCAATGACGTCCTCTTTCTTTCATTTAATTTCTCTCGTCAAATATTTTTATTTCCATTTTACATCGGAAATATGCACGATCCAGAAAACGTTTGTGTATCAGTCTGCTGACCTAGATATGACAGTCACGTCACACGATTTTTTTTTCGCAAATATTAAGCCATGTTTCGTCCATGTTCTCGTTACGAGATCCAAGCTTGCCAAGGTCAACTCAGCAATACGTACGAGCAATTCCGAATGATTGTCGTAAATCGCACTCTCTCACATTGTTTTTTGTTCCGCAGAAAATTCAGACGCGATCATTTTGCTGCATTCTAATTTGCACTAAGATTCCTCGTCAGTTTTAGTCGTGCTCAGAAATCTTTCAGCCTCAATTTTTCTGCTTGAATTGTGCGGATTATTTCTATTTCGATGGCCTTTTGATCAATTATTTTTCTCCACTTATTATTCTTATCGCTTTTGTGCTTTCGCTCTTTGGATCTCTATAATTCTTATTTCGTCATTGTAATTATTTCTCCTCTTCCGTAATTGGGTTAGGTTAGGTTAAGTTAATTATTCTTTACCTCATAAAGTATTGCATGAAGAAGATATTGGTTATAATATACATACATACATACTATCATCATACTTGTATAGAAAGTAGAGAGTTCTTAGATGACACGAAATGTATTATGAAAGAGGAATAAAGACAAATTATACACTATACCTCTGTACTCACCTCCTACACTATAGGATTTAATACATGTGAACTAGGTTACGCAATAAGTATAGGCTATAGTCAATATCATGATAATGACGCTACGCGTCGAAAGCTAGGTCGTATGTATTGAATCCTGTGGTGACGTGCATAAGTTGCTCTTATTCCTCTTCCATTATGAAGAGCTACCACAAAGTTGAGGCCGAAACATTGGATTTACGAATTATATGAATGTATTATGTGATGCTTGGAGTGTCACTGTAAAGATTTACATTCTTCAACTCATGATTTAATCACGTTTTATCAGGGAGTCATGTAGTTAGTAGAAAGAATTTTGAATACTAATTTCAGTAGAATTTCACCTAAACGAAAATAATAGTTTTAGTACATATGTAATTAATGGCACAATCTTATCACACCTACTTGATATATTCTGATTTCAATCAGAAATTGATTTAATTATGGGAAAATATTATGAGAATTAAATTTTATAGTCTTTACAGGCGGTAAAATTTTTATGCACGAGTACAAGAATATTGGAAACCATAGGTCCGAATAAATGTTATGAGAGATTGTTAAGTAGATGGTACTACGACAGTAGACATTATTCTCTATTTTATCACAAAGTGAAATAAGGTAAAATATGAATCTCGCCGTAAGCTGTACATTCAACTGTACATTTGTTACTAACAGTCTCACATTAATTCCAATCGTTGCAGTATAGCATAAGTAGAAAAATATCCGGACCGGCTAATTGCTAAAAACCATATGGAAAACAATTAATTAAAATCTCTTTCCACTTAACATGAAATAAATTATAATGATTTTCTGTTCGTAGTGCACCAGTGCCTTTGGGATTTAGCAATTTAAGGACGCTAAATAATTGACGCAATTAAGATAATGAGACTAGTGGGATTCTACTGCATGTAATTCATTCATTTATGTTTTTTCCAAAGTTTTAACACCGATACTGTTTTTAACAGGTCGAATTGTGCCCTAAAACCCCCCCAAAAAATATGCCGGCAGGCAGGCAAAAATATTAAAAGCTGTAACTAGGAATTGAATCCCAAGTTACTCCTTCTGTATGGTATGCAAGCGCCTCCACGGCTATGCCACTGGTGCCAATATACTTCAATTAATAAAAAATAATTTATCAGGACATACATTTTATAATACATCAATTATCAGTATATTATGATTATAAATAATCAATTCAGGCAACATTTGGCGAGATTTCTTCAGGTTGCCTCACGTTGAAGTAAAACCATAGAAACCTGTTTTTGTCAAATATATTTTCTGTGGACGGAGTCAGATTGTGTTTTCTTTGAGCTAAATATCAGGATTATATCTTTGAGATGGCTCCCGCTTTAAGAATCCCAGAGAAATATGAATTTGTACTGATACTTGTGTTACTAATTATCTGGCTCAAAGTTAAGTCTTCGGCAGATTTAATTTCAATTTCATAACCACAAAGGGACTTCATCTTCATAAGGCAAGGATAAATCAGGAAATATTTGAGTCTTTTGAAAACTATTTGATCACTACAGAAAAAGAGGACAGAGAAGTATTTAAAGGTCCCTTTCTCACATAGAGGGGTGCTCTCTTCCATGATCATACAGATTTCTGAGAGTGGAAATGGAAAGTCGTGGAGAGAAGAGGAAAATAAATGTGAAAGGCACTCGGACGAAATGTAATCGACGCTCGGAAGGAAAGTTCCCAGGAGCGCACTCGATAGCAGACTGTTTTGGGTATAAGACAAAGGAATTCAACGAAGAAAAGGGGATCCGAAGACGTGAGAGCGTTACAGATTTGCAACTCGCTCAATGCCCCGAAAGTGCTTCTGTTCGATCCCCACAGCGTCGAGAAAAGAATACATTCCGGAGTGCATAGGAACCCGCTGAGAGAGAGATTCTGCGGCTGAAGGAAGCGCATTTTTTATTCCGTTGCCTCCGTGAGTCGTAGAAATATGATATCGGCCCCCGCGTGTTTTGTTTTCTCCTTCTTTCTTACTGAATGCAACGGAAGGAATCATGGCACTTTCTGTGCTCGTTCCCGGAGGAAGATGTAGTCAACATTTTCTCTCTTCTCTTATTGCTTTTTCTGCATCTCGAATCGATTCGATGGTCTGGAGAATTTCGTCAAAGGATAGCAGTAGAACTTTCAGATGTTTTTGCAATTTAGATCGAGTGGAAAAATATTTCGCTCCATTTACATGACTTTTCTTTTTAAAAGCTCTGAACGACAAATTATCTTTACGAAAATTAAAAAAACCGCAAAGTGAATGACTGAAAAATACGCGAACTGCATTTCGCTGGGAAGTTTCCAAAATTTTATATAAGTAAAGATTTGATGAAGATTTGCGATGATTACTATTAATCATATTTACGTAATTTATTTTTTAGTTATATGTAGATAAGTTATTCACGCAACGGATTCACCCCTTATCATTTTTTCTTCTCAACCTTCTGTTTCATGTTTTTGTATCCTAATCAATAAACGACAAACGTTTGGACAGTATTTAATCTGTGTAGTGATAAACTACTGTTCTACTGCATAAAAATTGGAGATATTAAAATACTGGAGATTATTTCTATTGAAGTTCGTTCGCATTTAGTGAACTGAGGTAGTAGTTTTACGATTTGTAGGTAAAATTTAGAATTCTGGTAAACAAAGCTAACTTTTTAATTCATGTTAAAATAAATGAAAATATAGTAGGAACTATTTAGATTGATCTATCTGCACTGTTGTAACTGAAAATTGGTTACTAATTTTATAGTTATATAATAGTTTATTATATTATACTATAGTATAGTTATATTATAGTATATTATTACATTCATAATCTTATAATGTCGATGGTTCTATCACCCTTGCAATTCACTATATATTCCTGGACCTATTTTTTTCTGTACCCGAAGATGCAATGCTTGTAAAACTGGTTGTAGATTAAATATCCTGAGGAAAAATACGGCATTTCTTACTCTCTTTGATGCGAATATTGTAGTTATGAATTTAATGACAGTGAAATTATATGCTTTTTAATGATTATGCAATTATGCAATTGATCGATAATTCCCGACTAAAGTCTTATGAAAACCTGTTTTAAGTTTTTTTCTCATATCTGTGAGACTTTACCAGGGTATCAACAGCATTGATTGTGATTGCATTTCTTGTTTCTTTCTTTGGATGGCAAGAACAGTTTTTTCACGAAATAAGATTCTCTAATTGCGACGCATAACGTACGTTTGAAAGCTTACGTTATTAGACATAGAAAGAGCTATCCGAAGTTTTTTTTATATATTGTAAGGTTTGATTCACCGAAAAACTATAAATTGCGTATCCTTTTCCCCTTTTAGTTTTAAAATTTTGTCTTTTTGGCAGCATTTTTTGAATTCGTAAACCACGTATTTGATTTATTCCATTTATTTTAGCGCATAATAACGGCGAAAGAGGATTCATATGGTCTCAGTATCAGTAAATTTGTACCTGTTATTCAATGAAACATTGGCACCGAGAGCTGCAGGTACACTCCATAAGTTGACCACTTGTTTTATATTCAGTGAGCGTGTGCTGTAAATGGCTCAGCCATCCTCAGATAAAACAACCATGGGGCATTATGGTGGACATATATCAAACATGTTTAGTCTCGTAAGCCCTCTCTGTGCCCACATTACCCGGGGCAAAACTGCGATAAGATCGCGACGTTAAGCGCGAACCT
The DNA here is from genome assembly GCA_000376725.2 of Ladona fulva. Classification (NCBI taxonomy): domain Eukaryota; kingdom Metazoa; phylum Arthropoda; class Insecta; order Odonata; family Libellulidae; genus Ladona; species Ladona fulva. Next base: position 298,698 of record KZ308841.1, read on the forward strand.
GGTCGTGAATGACAAACGACGTAACTTTGAGTATGATATCGCGAGGAATGGATTCGCCGCCTGAAAACACTCGCCGGAAAATGTGGCTCTCGAATAGGGTTTAAAAATCCCAACGTTTCGATAACTCTTGGAGTCGAGAGGGGTCTGCAGTACTTCATGAGACTTTCTAGAGTTCAAAAAATGCATACGAACCTACCACTCACCCCATTACCTTTTGGGGTAAGCGCGTTTTTTGCCTCATTAATCCACAGTATTCTTCAGTACTTCCCTATCCTCGTTTGCGTTTCACATGAGGTTCATTCATACATATTTTAATATATTCCCTTAGTTCTTAAAGCTACGTACCACCTCTTTTGGTCTTTCTTTCCTATAGAAACATTCTAGCACTCTTCATACTCCATCTTATTCATTATGCTTCCATCCACATCCTGCATGCCTCCAAACAACGTAAAATATTATGGTAAACCAACTTCATTCATAATCTACCATTTAGTAATATTGTCTTTCCCACTTTACCTTCAGATACTGCTAATTTAACCATATATAGGAAAAGTACCTGGAAAACTATTTTTCCTTATTTTACTCTCGCTCATTGACGGCATTATGATGATGACTTAATTGATTTTAATGAGGATGAGTCTTCACAGTTGGCCGAGGCACTGTTACGGTATTCATCCTGGTTACAATGTAACCGGTTGACTGGGATATTCACCTAATACTCGCTAAAAACCTGTTAATCTGTTTGAATCAATCGGTTTGCTCAATTACACGACAGCATATTTGAAATAACGCGAAAGTTTAAAATCTGTACATATAAAACAAAGATTTGGTTAGCGTAAAAGTTTTCCATAAGTGATTTGGGCCTGAATTCACCAGGAATTCCTGCTTTACGAAAGATTTAGATTTTACCTTAGCAAAAAATTTTTATTTTGTATGCTTTGTATGAATACTATGATATAAAACGTTTTATTATAAATAGAGAAGAATATTTTTCCGGTTAACCGGTTAATTAGCGTGATTGGAGTAGCACTTTATGCAACCGAAAACCCGGTTTCTCACATTTTCGCCTTAACATAGCTAATGCGCAGTTTTACAGTGAGATCAATGCGCTTCTGTAACATGTTTAAGAAAAATAACCAAAAGGTAGCAAATAATGTTCTGCTGGAGGTTTACAACCATAGAATAACACTGTCTTTTCTGCTACTTCTCTGTTCCATTTGAAGTTATAGCGTTCTTTGATAAGTTATACATACAAGATAATAAATCCTACGATACTATACCTGATCCCTAGCAAGATAAGTATGATTATATACATTATTTTAAGGGAACTAGCAGTTTTATACGCTATCGTATATATATACGGATTTTTTGCACTATGTTTTCTTTGTTTGTGTTGCTCTGACAAGAATATATTTTATCTGAGCAGAATAATCAGGTTTTACACAGTGGGATGAATCTTCATTCCTCTTCCACTTACAGTCTCACCTACATTTTTTTGTAGTTATTTTTTGTGTCGTTATTGAATTTTATCGTGAGCATAAATTTAATTTCTTGTCGATGGGTTTAATCTAAGTAATTTCGCCCAAAAATGTACAAACATATTTTGTATGTATATTTTCCTAGGGGGTCCTACCGGCTGCGCTTCAGAACTGACTATGAGTTTTGGTAATCAGGAATTGATTATTAGAGATTCATTCTGAAGGATAAATTGGTTTATTTTTTTGAATTTCGTCGGATAAAAGTGCGATTAGACGAATTTCTTGCAAAAACTCCTCTGTATCCAAAAAAGAGAGGGCGAAGCTTCTATAAAAACGACATCACACCGTATCCACCTGAAAACTACGTTTGCAAAGCGTAATAGAAAACGCTCTTGAACCCAATATTTCATTAAATGCGACGGTAACGTAACGACTTGTGTGTACGCTCCCACCGAATCCGATTAAACCTCTTCTCGAAACACTTGCCAGTCTCCCTAATGAATTATACCTCTTTCGCAGAGAGAACTATAACGTACACACACGGACACCAACACGGAGGCGGATGTTCACATTGGCTGAGAAAGGTGCCAGAAAACCACCTGTAAGGATCTGCCTCCCTCAGGGGTGTCGCCGCATCCGCAGAGCGGAGGGGATGGAGTGGAGATTGAGGGGAAAGCTCCCACAAAAGAGCGACGCTCGGCGAAATAAAAATATAAGAGCATCGAGAGGATGGAAATTGATTTTCTCGAGGTCGTAAGGGAGCGAAGAAGAATTAAAGGACGTTAAGGTCGCGAAGGAAAGAGGACGAAAGACGAGAACGATATAATGTGATATCGTAGGGTTTCCTCGCTGAAATTCCTTCCCGCTCATTTTCGGGGTTTTCCTTCGCTTCTTCTCTCCCGGATCCCGGGAAAATTCAAGGGAGTCGGGAACACTGCTCTGTTAACTCAAGCGTACCAACATTAAGAATTCCTGAGATAAAGAAACTTAAAGACCCAGCGGATTAAACGTATACACGCAGACTCGAGAAATTTCAGTACAAGGCTATGCAACTTGTTAAGAAATGCTACGGTGAAAAAGAAGCATTTTTAGCAAAAAATATCGGCTATCGCTGCACTTTCTCGAGTCCGCAGATACAAGTTTAATCCACTGGTTCCCATGTACTCATCGTATATTCCATATGGGGTCTGATCAAGGTGAAATAATATCGCTATATACCCTTTTTATCGCAATTTACTACAGCGCGCTTTATGAAACGGTATTTTTTATTTGCTTTACCGCAGACAATCTTAATTACTGTTGTTTCTTTATTATTATTAAACGTTACGTAAATTATTTCAACCTTAGGTTGGGAATCCTTGAAAGAAAGGAGATTCGATGCTAGGTTGCGACTGCTTGATACATTCAGAGAAGGTATATACATTTGCGGAAGACGTGTTCAGTATTAGGTGACCCCCTTGCTGCTTCGAGCGATCCGGCAGTGGGCGTAAAATAAGAGAAATGGATGAATAGGGTAGGTTATTTTAGGGATTCATTCTTTAGTAGTTAAATGCCTTGAAAGTAGTTAGTATCGTTCATTCGAACGATACTAACTACTTTCAAGGCATAATTATCTGACAAAATCTACAGACTCGATTATGAGTCGCCATTTTGCAAAGGAGTCCCGGCCACTTTGAGACTTAGTCTTGACCTAGAGATGCTTTAGGTATTTTGGTACCTCGATTCAGAGTTATTGTAAGGCACATCCTTTTCCATCTTTCCATACAAATAGTAAAGGAAAAAGATGCTCAGAGGACCCCTAACTCTCGATTACCCATATGCCCTATTCTGCACTTACAGGTTAGAGCCGCTCCTTGCTTACTCATACCCCTCGTAGGCTTCGCATTTTCTAAATCTTTTCTGTTTATGACCTTAATTACCGAATAATAATATCTTGTTCTTCAACGAATTCTCGACAATTATTACCTGATAAGACCCCCATTACGGAATCGATTCTGTAATGGGGATAATATTGAGAATTAGATTCTGATTATTCTGATTCTGATTTATTGATTCTGTAATGTCGGGATATGGTAATCATGATATGATAACGTTGTATGATGTTTATTATGGAAACAAAGAGGACGACGATCGAGAGCGCCACATTTTCGACCCATATTGGGCATAAGATGCTGGGCTTCTCCGAGGGTAAAAAATTCAGCAATTTCGGCCTTGAGAGAAAATAGGGAACCTTTAGAGCTTCTTGGTTTCGATTAGCGAGAGGCAGTTTTGCCACGTCCTAAATTTTTATAGCTGCGCACACCAGTGACACCGTTAAACTTAGGAGGGAAAGGTCAGAACCGTTTGTGTCAATTCCTAGAATAATAACGTAGCACATTCTTTTCATCTGGAAGAGGAAACAATAAGAGTACTGAAACGCAATAGAAGAGACAATGGTCGTTCTCAGAAGTTCTCATTATCAATAAAAAGTTTACAAAAGATTAAAAAAATAATTAAGAGATTTCAACCACAATTTTACAAGGAGGTGGAAATGAAATTGTGGCAGTAGCTTCATTTTGAACGCATGAAATTGTTTCCATCCTCCTGGATCTTCTTTTTTTATTTCAACCTTTCCACTCTTTGAAGGTTTTTGATATCTTTGAAGTCTTGAAAAAAAACTTTTGTGTTTGGGGACATTTACAGTCAGGTAAAAAATTAATAGGTCTGTTTTGTTGAAAAGAGTTATTTATTGTGAAAATAATTCAGTTAAAATTAAATATCGTACTGTATTCTCTTGTAATTTCTTTATTGAGAAGAATAGAATTGCATTATAACGCATTTATGCGATTTATGAATGCCATTATCTTGCATAATCCTGCAGCTTCTAGAATTAATGGAGTTGTAATAGGAACGGAGCTGGCCGCTGATAAAACTAAAATTCCCTATTGTTATTTATTTCAGTAAGTAGTTTAAATGTTATTCATTATCTAATCTTCGTACAATATTCATCTTAAATTACTTTTTTCTCAAAATTTACAAGAAAATCTCTTCACTCATCTTCTTTTTCCACAGCGAAATGATGTAAGTGTTCAAATATACCTGAATATGTTTTTCATAGTTTCATTAAAATGTCTCTACTTCATTTTTTATGATCTAAAACTGCCGTTAAAAATATTCCCTTTTATTTGAAGCAGTTTTTTTCAGCGTTGGATTATTTAAATTAAAGACATATTTTTCAAAAGCGCTGCGAAAAAGTCCGATATTAAGAATTTACCCTCGAGGATTCCCCATTTACCCCATTCTAATAATTTTCTTTAAAATATTACTGTAATCACCTTCTTACGCCCTCCACTTCATAGATTCATCTTCTAGAGTGAATATTGTGATCTTGTAATACAACGGATTCTGTTTATCTTGATGGATACGTCCCCGATGGTTATTCGTCTCTCTCCCATGAGTGAAACGCAGAGGGAAATATCGCAAAGGTGAGCAATCGAAAGACTCCTCGTGTCGAGATTAATGTGACATCCCTAGCTGTAATGGTGTTAAGGGGGAGTGGCAGAGGGACTCCCAAAGAAACATCACCGCTTTACACCAACGGGAAAAAACAATGGAGAGCAGACACATGTATACCAAACGATGCAGCATAATATTTTCGATATAATTTTCCTGATAAATTTCCAACGGTATATCTCCATACCAACGATATTATCTGATAATTTTATTTTAATCTTTAACCTGAATATAAGGTTTAGAAGACAACTAAATTGAGAATAAACTGATCATAGTTATCCATGGATAAATGAACCTCAGGGATGAAATATTTTATGGTTTTTTAGTCGAAACAAATAATCCGTATGATAGTCATAGTTGCCTGGACTAATATGTTTTTGTACAGTTAACTCCAAACTTGCTGAACTACGTGTGAATTATTAATGTGGACTATAGAAGTTGGGTTAAATATAGGAGATCTATTTGAATAGAAGTCAATTCCTCATCTTAGCTTTATAAAATTGGATTGGTTATAGCAAACGGAAATGTTTCAATCTTGTAAAATTTCTTATCAAATGGAGCCGAAATCCATAATCACCGATAAAAAAGGGAAATTTTCTTTAGAGAATTCCTTTCTCGTGAACTTTGTTTAGAATATAAAATATCTCATGATGAATTAATATGCTAATTCTCAAATGCGACGAATAGAGTCTAATAGTATTTAAGAGCATAATTTATTTTTGTAAAATATTTATCTTTAAATATACGACATTTTAATTTGAAGTCTGTTAGAGTAGGACATACATTCCATAGGAATAATTTCCGTTGCCAATATCTTTCAATACTAGATGAACCAAACATTATCCTAGCTCTAGCTTGCCTTTGAATAGGTTTGTTTGAGGATCATTGCTCCCTACTTCCAATAATGATGATATTGTTCATTAATGTTAGGACTTGGCATGTAATCGCTTTGACGCACTTCTGGTTGCCTGGCATGGGGTACATATCATGTGATTATCTTACAGGTAATCAAAGAGCAGAGGTCGGCTGCCTATTGCTCACAGGAGATCTGTCAGTGATAGAATTTCTGTCTAACATAATCTATGCTCGCGTAAATGCCAACATATCAAACGTTGTAACTTATAAATCAGTATAGCAAATTTGTGAGATTGTACTACTAGCCAAGGTATTCCGTGAAATAAAGAACAATTTAATAAAATTATGGTATGAGTTTCATCGAGTGAAATAATATGTCTAAATTTAGTTATTTATAATCATTATAAAATAAATAATTAAAATTTTACATAATTTTAAATGGCCCACTCACCATGAACCACCCACCTAAATTGACCTTGGCTGGGCTATGGCATTATGCGGGCTTTTTAGCAATGACTTTACATTTTTCGATAAATAATTTCCTCATTTTATAAAAATCACAAAACTAGCATAAATTTAATTTGGCTAGCCTAAATATAGTCCAAACTATTATTTAAGCATTTAATGATACATTTTCGGAAAGTTGTTTAAAAAGACAATGTATAATTATGTAATTATGTTGTTAATGATTTATAACACTTCCTTTAGTTTTTAATTTTTAAATTTCAAATTTTTCTGTCAAAATTTCAAGAATTACCTTCAAGGTAGCGTGTGTATATGGGAAAGGGTGTTTAATCAGTCTTTAAATCAAAGCCGCCCTAGAATTAAAGTTTGGAAAGGAACTCTTGTGATAGCTTGAGGTAACAGCTTTCGTTAGCATTCGGTTGAATCGAAAAGAAATTTTAATCTCTATTTATCTTCTTTCTCAGGGAGCACACTATTTGCATGGAGAATCTCTATGGGAGACTAATTGAATAATGTTTTCTTTTACTTTCAATTCATTGACGTCCCTACAAACTCAGCTTCCGGGTCAGATAACAGGCCATATTCGTATTATCGTTTGGAGTGAAAAATACTCTTAATGAAAAAGAAACCCAATATTCGGAATGAAACTCGTTAATGGAGGAGTAGTGTGGAAAAACTTGCGGGAGAAGGAACGACTGCGACTGAAAGAACTGCGGAAAAGAGATAAGAATGAAAGGGAAATAAAGTAGAGGAGAGAGAGGCATAATGCGAGATGAGAGAGCATCAAGAATGATGGAATTTTCTCACCCTTTTCTCCGAACATTTCCAGCGCCATTGGAGAGGATTGGAATGGTGAGGATGGATTGGAATGAACGGATGTAAGAGGAAGTCGAGGAAAAAATGAACTGCGAAAAAGATATGCGACGGATGAGCCGGTTATGAGTGAGGGGAGATGAGTTCGATGGAAGGAAGGGCAAAAAAAAAGGTTTAGGGATCAGAAGTACAGAATCGGATGACAAGGATTGATTTGAAAGGAGGAAAAGAAGGGCAGGAAGAAGTATTGATAGGAAAATATTCGTAAAAAAATGTGAAGGTGTCACAGAATTCAGGAGGAAAATGAAAAGAGCAGGGAAATGGATTCCATATCAGAGCTATTATTATTTGCATCCTCGATTTGGCAAATACTACATAGCGTCAGCTTCGGTAGTTGGAGATAGATTTCGGCCTGTCTGAGAGGGAATTGAAAAATTTTAATGGAAAATACAATGGAAAGCAAGAAAGGCATCTTCAGAAATACGAAGATGCTTAAATATGTAAAATTATCCTTTTTCAGGAGCCGAGGCGCAGGAACAAGATCAAATTCCCTGCAAGAATGTTGAAAGAAAATTTGTAACCGTAATTAGAGTAATAATAATGAGTAGAGAGTATGCTGCGTATTCATTGGAAAGAAATTAATGGACTAATACAATGAGAGATAAGATATGTTTAGCACTGCTTTTAACTGAACCTAGTATGAGGGGAAAGAGATGCTCAATTTCTTCCTCATTGAAAATATATTTCACTCAGTGCATTAATTCAATATTCCATCAACTTGCACTAATAGATTACATTTCTTTATAGGGTTTGAAGATGGAGGAAACACTATTTTATTTCCTCCTATATACATTAAGTCGACCATTACACAAGCAACATCGACATTAAACCAGCATAACTAGTAGAAAATCTGGAAAACAAATGTTAATTACATCATTCCTCGATAAACAATGCAATGAATCCGCAAAAAAATGTAAAAATATATTCCATTTTCAGATATCCTAAAATATAAGTCTTTCTTCGTATCCTTCTTATAACTTCAGCTACGTCTCATTAGAATTTGGTGCCAAAAAAATACCTTCACCGTACTCTTTTTATTTATGACTGCAAATTTTACTCATGGTAATGATACATCCTGGATTTTGCAGATATTTCGGTTATCGGAAACGTCCAGCGAAAAATGGATGATGGTTTAATTTCTTGATACACAGGTTAGCTGTGAAATAAGCAAGCGGAGATACGAGAACTCTCTTATTTCGTAGCATAAAGACTATAAGTTGCGAAACTCCTAGGCTGTACGAAGTCGACTCTTGTCTACGAGGGAAAAAAACTGCTACGTTAACACTTTAGAGCTTTGAAAGCTTCAAAAACAGTAGTTTGCAAACAAACCAGCTTGAAAATTCCAACCAGCGAAGTTTACCATGGTTTACCACCTACAGCCGATGAAGTCCCTAAATCTGGTAACTTAGTCACCGAAAAACGTATTATAAATAGCAACCTTGTAAAGCGCATCCACGGAGGGCCATTATTGGATTTGGCTGGTTGGAATTTCCACGAGTTTGTTTGTTAGCAAGATCCATATTTTTGGAGTTTTTAAAACTCTAAGGTTCATCGGTCATAAAGTACCTCGGATAAGAAGGTGTGTAAATTCTAAGAAAGACCCGTAAATTGGCGGATTACTGTAGCTTATCATCACGCAGCTCTTAACCTTGGGTTGGGAACGTAGTCTCCTTTCATAAGAGTTTTATTAAGCGGAGGCTACATTTGTCATCTGAGCAACTCTCTTTCAACCATAAGTTTGGAAAAGTATTTACTTTAACGGCTGAAGTGTTGGGAAGAGAAGGGCAATGAAATACCAATAAATTGGATATGGAGCGTTACATTTACCTACAGCCAGGGTATTCGGTAAGTTGTAGAATCATAAAGTATAGGTTTATGCAATGGATACTACAAGATGTCTTAAGGACAAATGAAGTGAAGTGAAAAAAGAAAGGCACTTTTGAAATGGTAAATAAATGATAGTTTACTCAGGATTGTAAATGGAAATGCTGGATTGAAAATAATGCTTCTAAAAATGTAGTAGTTATAGGTAATGGTTTCTTTCATCGCAATCAAATTATTGTAATGGTTTCTGGTAGCAAAACATTTCAATTATCCAATAGCGGTACAAGTTTCTGTGCCTACGAAAGACCGAAATCATGAAAATTTGAAGGATATTTATGAAAAGATCTTAGAAGTAATAAAAGAGGAAAATTAAGCTATTTCGATGATTGAAACAGATTTGTTGCAGAAAGTAAAGAAAAGAAAACAGTGGCAAGATACGGGTAACTTAAGAAAACGGAGAAAGAGTGCAGGAGCTCTGCATACAATATGAATTTGCTGTGGTGGATGCCATTCTTCTGAACCATCGAAGGGAGAGATATACCAAGAAGATGCCTGGGACAGAAGAATACACCTAACTTCATCATTGCCAAACGGGGATCTGTAAATGAGAAGAAAAACCAAAAAGCGGGACTTGGGACAGGTATCAACGGGGGTAATAATGCAGTCCTAACGAAGTGTTAACTCATACTTAGGACACTGAGAAAGTTAACAAAAATCTGTTTGCAAGAATCTGAAGGAGAATGGACTACAGATGGTATTCTAGTGAAAAGTATTTCGAAGACTATAAGATAGTAGCGAAGAGGGAAATATTAAATAAGCATGGGTATCTATATAAGTCCAACTGAATGGAGAGACGACCTTTCTCTGAACTGAATTGTAGGACTAAATATGACTCCTATGGCCATAATCTGCAAAGCTGAGTATGAGCGTTGAAATTAAAAAAAAATAATATTTACTTTTATAACACCCAAAAACAACCGCATTCTTTCTTAAATTGAGATAGGAGAAATTGTAGGATTTTCCGTTAGGGGCTACCCTTAAATGCTGCCGCGGCATTTTGAGATTTCCAACCCCTGGACTCCGTCAGTAAGCGACATACCTTATGTGACCAAATGTTGCAGACCCCCGGACACCCCAAAAGAGTATGACACAAGGACGACCTCTTACGCCACACATACATTGGTAGGTCACAGCAATAGGTGTTTGGTTGTATCTTACAAACAGTTATGAGAATCTACGAAGAAGAGTATGTAAATGCTAAAGAAGCTATCGTACAAGAAATCGTGCGAACAGGAAGCCATAGGTGATAAATCCTGTGAGATAGGTCCTATCACGGATGAAAATGACAAGGAAGTATAATAATTCTTAAATTTAGGATAGACAAACACACTACAGAAGTTGAAATAGAGGAGAGAATGTATAAACATCAACTGATTTTTATTTCCGTTGTGAATTTAGAAAAAGCTTTTGACTTTCTAGATAACAAAATAGCTTTGTAACTTATTGATATTGATCTCAATAGAAATTGGTGTAATTTACAGCGGCAGAGGACTGATTCATATTCATCATAGAAAACAAACAGCGGTCATCAAATAATTTTGATGGAAAAACGAAGAAGTCTGAATAGAGGAAAGTACTAAATATGGAAGCTGTTGAAAGATCTAACCCTTTCCCGGTGGATGATGCTCAGGAAGTCTTCTCGGGTCTTCGCCGGGTTGAGATATTGGAAAAATTCCGACAGTTTGGCCGCACCATCTGCAACCTTTTCCAAGGATCGATCAAGTTATTTGAGAAGCTGTTTATAACCAAATAGCTTTAACGCGTACATTGAGAATGCAATATATGAAGTCAAGGAAAGGATAAAAAAAGGTCTATAGTTACTAGAGGAAAGAATAACCTTACAGAAAGAAAACAACTTACTATTTGTAAGTTGTTTTCTCAATTTTCAGGATATTCGGGAAAAATATTATGGTCTGTTGCTGAAAAGGGAAATACAACCTTGATATAAAACTGATACAAATGGATACGCTTGAACGGGTTGAAAAAGTTTGGAATTACTTATGTGGCAGGATCAGCAGCATTTGAGATAGCAAAAGAGAATTAGAAGAGGAGTAGACGTGAGAGAACATTCTACTAAGGAAAAAATCTGTGACCATAAATAATAAAAGATTGGATTCCAGGAAACTGTTTATAAAAACCAATTCATGGATAAAACCTTATTTGTCCTTTAGTGTGGCTGTGAAGTATGATCTGTAACCGTAGCAGCAAAAATTGAAACCAATGAAATGTTGCACAAAAGAGCAGCTATGAAAATAAATTGAGCGGACCGGGTCACTAATGAAGTACTTCGAGAAATTTCTCAACCTAACTTCTTTTAAAATTCCCGAAAAACAACGATAAAAAGAAGAGGAAAGTAATCGGGCACACCATGAGGCACAATAGTCTGCTGATGACAAAGAAATTGTGATACTGTAAAGGAACCTAGATAACCTAAGACCGGCAGATAATTCTTACTAGAGAATGAAGATATTATTTTGGGACAGGTCTGGACAGTTGCAACTACCAAACGTAGCATTTTTAACAATGACGATGATAATTATTATTAAGAAGACAAATTATAAAGTCGAAGTCAATGCGTTTGCAGTTAATGATAATAATTCATGTGTTGAATTAATAATAATAATTAATCAAATAGTAATCATGCTAATTAATGCATATTGAAACTAAATATTTTTTTACAATCCCAACATTGCTGAATTATTTCTCAATCACGTAACGTTATGTTTGAATAAGGTAAATGTTGATGGTAAAATTAAAACTTTCAAGTTCAACAAATATATTGCCCAATATCCGGCGAAAATGTAGCATCTCTCTACTTAATCTTTAGAATGTACGTTAAATGTAACATCAGTATATATAACGTAACAGGTTTTTATTAAAACGAAGATCTTATAAAATTATAATCTAACGAAAGTATCGACCCCAGTTGGAGTGAACTCTATCTAACATTTACTCGTTTGAGTAGATTTCCTTATAAGTTGGCGCTAAAATATGATACATTTCCTTTTAAAGGAGCGCTTGACAAGTACACCAGATATTAACGTAGTCAGAAACTATTATTTTTCATTACAACGCAAGGATGTTAAGATGCTAGAGACATAATACGCCTAAACACAGGCAACACCATGTGTTTTTGTATCACCAGTTGTATCACCTCAAGGATAAACAATTCGCTCTATTATATTGCATTGGCAAACCTCCGTTAATGCGCCTATCACTTATGTTTGGCTATAACTTCCAAACTCTCAAGACTTTATGTTTACAAGGCTTTGCCATAGGTCATACTTTCATGCATCGCATCAATTTTTACGGTGGCTGAGGTCGTTCCATCCAATTAACTTCGAGGTAGCGGAGCCACTATGAAAGATGCTTTCGCTATCTTTCCTTAGAAGTTATTAAACTTATAGCCGTAATGTGAAATGGAGGACAGAAAATATCCGGTTTTGGTGGATTTTGGCTGCGTAAGGTATGGTTTGGCATGGGGCAGGAAGGGAATAAAGGGAGAAGATAAGAGAAGGGGAAGTAGTAAAATGGCGAGTGATGGTGCCATTCTTTCCAGCTTTATACGTTTTGGAGGCATTTTAGAATGGGATAACACAACGCACTTTATCAAGAACAAATCGCATAAGTTGCTTAAGGATTTAACTGCCGGTAGCAGAAGTGTACTATAGTCCCCGCTTGGTACTCTTACCCTTTAAATTCCTTTCCCAGGATTCGTTAATGGAGTTGTTTCTTCAGCGACATCTTATCTTCACGCTTCCTGGCTCTTTATAGGGAAGTCATAGTAATATTTAATTCTTTAGGAGACATAAATTTCGGTCGATATTTTCTGCGGCCACAGGGGCTCTATGTAAGAAACTTTTATGTAACTATTGTTGATTCTGTGAGATGAGAAAATATAATGATAACGCTGAAGTATTCTCATAACTCTCTTATATTTATCAGTATGCGACCTAGTTGGATACCTCATGAATATGTTTTAATCTGTATACATCTCTCTATGCATTTATAATATTTGTATAGATAATCCACAAAAGCATTAGTAACCCATGTTATTTATTGTTACCCAAGCAACTATGTTCTTATATATTAGATATATGTGGAATTCTAAGCGAGCAAAATTCCTCAAATGTCTAATTATCACTACATGTTTGAGTTTATGGAGAATATTCTTAATAAATTGATATTTTTTACTGTCGCGAAATAATTTGAAAAAATGTTCCATTATATTTATAATGATTTAAATGCTAATTTTCGGAAAAGGCACTCATTCTTCTCTTATATCACATCTTGAATAGATAAGAAAGCAGTGTGTTATCTATGTTTTCAAAGTTAATTATTCTAAATTCCTTTAGATTATTTTATGTTGATTTTGGTTCTTAGTAGAAGTTTTGCGCCCTGAAGTAAAATGCAGTATAATGCTTGAAAAATATTAATGTTATTTTTTCATTCCCTACGTTAGTATCGTTTTTATTTTAAAGATTAAACAATCATTATCTCATAAATTAATTCCGTAATTTACATTTACCACAATTAAGAATCCAATGAAGCTCTCTTTTGTCCTTATGAGATTACAGTTTATTGTACTCTCATTCACGTGTCTGTTGAGAAAGGGTTTCTGAAATAAAATGCATTCCTCATCTATGTAGTCTGATTTAATCACTATAATTTTAATTTACTAATCCTAAATTATGAGCGTCCGCATGTTTGAATAGCATCAAAAATGCTCGCAGGATATACATCTACATCTACATCAATACCCTACAAGCCACCTTTCGGTGTGTGGCAGGGGGTGTTAACACCGGATGCTCGCGCTATTTCCTTATTTTGTTATTATCGCGTATCGTTCGCGGAAAGAAAGAGTCCCTAAAACGACTTGTCCTAGCATCTATTTCCCTTATCTTGCGCTCATTATTAGATCGGCCAAAGTAGCAGGGGGGTCGCATAATATTGATAACGTCCTCCACAAACGCACTGTCTCGAAATTTACCGAGTAATCGAAGCCTAGCTTCTAATCTCCTATCTTTCAGGGATTCCTAACCTGCGTCCGAAAGCATTTCCGTAACACTAGCTTTTTTATCGTAGCAGTTTTTCACAAATCGTACTGCCCTGCGCTGAACCTTCTCGATTTCGCGGGTGTGCGTTTCATCCGCTTATCCTTAATTATTTAAACAGAAAACAATTTACGGATTTTTAAGAATTTCGCTTATGTTTCCCGTGATCGATTTTCTACTTAGTTCGAATAAAGGATTTTAGAACGTTTCTCCACAACTTCACACTCCGCTCATTCTCGCCTTTTCCTTACCTTCCTTAGTGTTGCCTGATCTTCTCTCTAATTATTTTTTTGGCCTCTAAAGCCTGCAATCCTTTTTTTTTTTAAACAGAGGTTGAAAATTTATCTTCCTGTGAGAATGCTAGCAACACTGAGAAGCAGAAAGGAATATTAACTCCACTTTAGGAGGATATCAATTTTGAAATTCTCGGATAATTAGTGCAAACATTATTATTATATATATATTATATAAGTTTATTATTCACCATAAATGTATTAATTGATGATAAAGTTTTAATTTTGCTCTTCAAAATAAAAGAAAATATTTCTTTCGTGAGTTAAAACACAAAATTACCTTCCTGATTTTCCGGGTAGATATATTCCCCTTTAATTTTTCTAGTCATATTAAAGTCTTCTTAAATTAGACTATAGTATGGCTAGAAAAGTACTCTTACCTATTTTACCAATTAATCGATTAATTCTCATCAATTATTTATAATATAATTTCATAGAATATTCGTAATAATGTTTTATTACTTTTCACATCGTCATGAAATAAATTTTAATCTTCACATAATTATTACGTAGAATTTTAGAAATTGAGCAAATTGCCTCTTGTATTTCTTTGAGAATATTTTATTACCATTTTATCCAACGATTCAAGCATTGCCTGAAGATGTTACCTATTACTTAGAATAGCACAGCGACCCCAACTTTAATCTCCCATTTAACAAAGTATTTATATTACAATTTAGGAAACTGGCTTCAAAAAGGCCACTCATAGAAAGCAAAACGATAATTAGGAAATTCATCCAGTAGGGGTTTTCCACCGCTGCGTTTCACAAGTTTATTCTTCCCAATACACATTTCGCTTACAAAGAGTAGCCACGGAGAACCCTGGAATTTGGGTATTTTGCAAACTACGGCTTTCTTGAGCTTGTTCTCAAAATTCTGATGTACTAGCACACCCGTGTTTCTTTTCCTTATAGATGGAGTATTTACTTTAACCGATAAATTGCTTTTTACCGTGATCCCTCAGAAAACCAATAGTTTCAGTTTAGCAATCTAAGAGTTTCAGCTTCACCCAATTTTACGTCGTTTTCAGGCTTCTTTTACACACTCTCCATCTTTTACTGAAGTCGGCAGACCTGTGCTCTCCCAACTTTAATCAAGAACACACTCTCCCGCCCCTTTTTATTCTCCGCATTCTCTGCATCCCAAAACCTCTAGCATACTTCGGCGTTTCGAATACCTTCTCCCCCTTTAATCGTGTACCGCAAGGTTCGATCCGCAACCCACACGCGGACTTTCCGAGAGATAAGATGGGAGATAGCGGGCGTACGCGTGTGTAAGTGCGTGACGTGAGAATATTTAAGGGTAGGTTTTCGAACTTCAGAGAAAGGGGAAAGAGAGATAGAGAGGAACGCAAATTGGGATCGGAGGTGGAGAGATGTGGGGAAGAAAATCAGGATAAGAAGATAAGAGAAAATAAAAGAATCCGCAAAAGCTAATTCGAATGAGTTCATATCCGGTGGTTCAAAATTCGGAAAAGGAACCGAAATGAAGAAAATTAATATGAAGTGATCCTGTATAGAGAAAGCAAATTTTACAAATACTACGCATTGATTTAAATCGCTCTAAGAGAATACAATCTTACATCGATATCCGAAGGCGTGACTTAGTGGAAATACATTGCAGAATAAAAGAAACTTTGTACTTTTCCACAGGGATTTTAATTTTCTACCGGCTTCGTAAGCGTAGTTACATCTTCAAGTATCTAAAACCTGAAGATGCAAGTACGCTTAAGAAACCGGTAGAAAATTAAAATCCCTCTCGAAAAGTACAGTTTCTTTTATTCTGAGAATTCAAATTTTTTTTCTGTGGTATAGTAAAAAGTTCACTCTAATGGAGCGTTTTAATATGTTTAATATTAAAAATTACCACAAGGTTTGCCCTGAGTCTGTATCGTTTATTCATCCATAATTTTTTTGTCAATTAAAATTTATTTTGACAAATGAGTTAGATCAATTCAAAGGGCATGCGGGCGGAAATAAGGTCACATATAAAAGTGAGTGTGTAAATATCAATTTCATAAATTATTTTGATAATCATACCAGTAGACCCTTAATCAATTACCTATCAGTAATCTATCCTTAAGAATGTCAGATCGATCCTTGGAATTTTATATCGACCATTTTGTGAACCTCTGATGTTAAATCATTCACAGTAAATTTAATGTTTGTTGATGAACTTTGGTATTAAAAGGTATTATTTGGTATTGTCATTCAAGTATTCTGTTGCCTTTAATATGTTGTCCATATTTTCACTTGGTTTTTGACCAAATAATATTAATAGTTTTAATATTTTAGCCAGTATTCCTATAAAAACCCTGGGCAGAAAGGGAGATTTATTTGTGAATTATATAACATGAGAACTCTAAAAGTGAAAGAAGATTAAAGAAATGTAATCAAAGGAAGGGATCACTGGGATGGAAACGTAAAAGTTGGAACAGGAGATGAAAAAGTGAAAGAGGTAGCGAAAGAGACGTATGGGGATCTAGAATGTGAGAGAAGGAATAAGGGATTTGGAATGGCGGTAGAGATAGCGCTGTTTTCCTGCGCTCGGCAGATTTCGTGCAAATTGGAGTAACCCTTATGAACCCCGAATAGGCAGCGATAGTGAATTCGTGTCTGGTGGATGGCGTCAGATTTCTGGTCGAATTATGAGGGCAGAGAGGGAAGAGATTGGATCGAATCCCATTCCGACGTCCTTTCCCTTAACGCCATACACCCAACTTCTCCTCAAATGGTCCTCAACCTTTCAGCGATCTTGGGAGGGAGTTTTATTCCTCCGATATCCGAGTATTTCCCCTTACCTCTCTCTTTTTTCTTAAATCTTTTGCAAACCACGCATACTCTAAGTATGCCCATGTTTCGCGGTTGGCGCAGCCTCTCATCGTAAGAAATGTTTTATCTTTTCTCTTACTAACCTCTTTGGTTTGTTTGCTCTTTTCGCTCCCTATTCCCACCGTTTCTTCGATGAAACCCTCCTCGCCCATGTATCTTCGTTGCCTAGCAAACGGGAGACCAAACTTGGATCTCTACGCTTACTCAAGAAGGTTTTCAGGCAAGAATTTTCCCGTTCGCTTGGTGTGGCGACGGAGGCAAGCAGAGCCGATAGTTTCCGATGGCTTTCCCTTTATTGATAAGTTTGGATTAGGCAACAAGATCCGCGTTTTTTCGAGCTGTAACGAAGGGTTCACGAAAAATCTTACTTTCGATATATCGGTTTCAGACCTCTTCAAGTGATCACGACTAAATATTTCTGAAGAAGAGAGAGTTGAATCCATTTGGCATGAAATGATAAGAGAAAAATATCCCGTTTGCTACTTAAGTATGTAAAGATATAAAAGATAATCTTCGGTTATGAAGCAATTTATTTCAAAATCGTAAGATGACATAATAAGATATGTTAATCAATCAATTCTCTTTGATGCTTTAAGTTAACTAAACCTTTAAATTGGCTATCCATAGATCTCACATTCAACACAGTACATAAAAAAGTGTTGACGACAATCCATGGAGTAGTATAATCTTTTCACTTAACCGTTATAGCCTAAGTAAGATTTCCCTTATCTTGGAGCTACTAGCAGACATTGATTAAAACAAAACATTCCGTACATTGCTGAAATATAACGAAAATAACTCTTTAGAACTTAGGTAAGCAGTGTAAATTAGAGTGTATTTTTTTTTAATTGCCCCGTGTTAATTAATGGTTTAATTAAAATAAATATTCCTCCGAAGATTTCATATAGAAACTGTAAACACAGCAATTAAGGAATAAGTTTGTATAGGTGAATTTATTTTTATTCGATTACACAGAGTTACTCACACTGAGGTGTACTAAGTAGATACGAAAATGAATGAAATTAACGTGTTGTAATTTATATATTGTGAGTTCCTTAATTTACTAATAAGCTGTGGATCGAACTTTCAAACTACTTCTCGAGATAAGACTATATGCGCGCGAAGTTTTCCAATAAAGATGTAAAACCGTAAAAATGTATATTTATCAACTTATATTGAATACCATCTACTTCTAAGGTAAATTGTCTGAGAAATATTTAAATACCTGATATATAAAACTTAGTCGTACGCGTGGGAAATAATAATACTTGGAGGTACAAGTGATACAAGAGATGCTAAGCATTGATTGCCGTTTCGTCATTTTTCGTAACAGTAATTTAAATACTAGATCATTGCTATTTTACTAAGATGAACCCTTTGGAGGTGATGGAGCCAAGAGTTCTTGATGATCAAAAATATCAACAAGAAATTGCGCACTTAGACTACGGAAAAGGTTGAATGGATTAGGCTGCGGAATATTTGTGAGAGAGAAGCGATGATTGGTTGATGAAAGAAACTGACGGGCGAAGATTAGTAGAGGAGCGTAGAGTTGGGAAGCGTCAGATAGAGAGAATAGCGTGCACTTTCGCTGCTGACCCGTGAAGTAGAGATAAGACTGGGATATCCATTCGAAGCTGGTTTTTGGCGTGTGCATGCACAGTGGAGATGGATGGAGATCTAATCCCTCTTTGCGACTATTTGCAATCGGGTTTTGCTGCTGTGTGGGGACTGTCGCAATTTTGCTGCGATATATGTTCTTCCGATAGAGAATGTCATCCAGCTTATCTGTCCCACTGATTCTGTTTCTTTGCATCCCTCTGTTTGACGAAGGATTGAAAACCTGTTTGCATAAATGGAAAGTACGACAGAACCTCACTTATCCGTCGGATATCTTTTTCCAATCAGACGAAAACTACGTGAAAAACATGGAAACTTCTTTCATTGATTGATTAATTATTCTCCGTTTTCTTTTTATTTGTCCATGCGAAAAACAATCAACTTCTAATTTTGTTTTCTTTTTATTTGTCCATGCGAAAAACGACCAACTTCTAATTTTGTTTTCTTCAATCTATTTTACCAATATTATTAACAATATTAATTAAATATATTTTAAATGTAGAATTAGGCAATATGCGATATTTAATTTCATCGAAAAAATGTTAGAATAAAAGTTTGGGTGGATTGTTAATAGGATGGCTAAGTTTATTCAATTATTTTTTTTCTCTGTGCATTTTCATCTCAAGATTTATTGCTATCGAACAGATAATATTTATTACTCTAAACATGTGATAAGTAGATATTAGAAGGCGTGACTTCGTGGAAAGACATTATAGAATGAAAACACTTTGTATTTTTCCACAGGGACTTTTAATTGGCCTGAAGATGTAAGCACGCTTATGAAATCGGTCGCCAATTAAAAGTTCCTGTGGAAAAATACAAAGTGTTTTCATTCTATTCTATGTGATAACTCTATCTTCCTTAGTGGAAAAACCATTAAAAATATACATTTTGTATCTCGAAGAAAATAATGAATTGCTAAGTTAAAATAAAAATTAATTAATCGAGGATGACACATAATTGAGTAAACAGATTTTTTTAAAGTAGTAAGTATCTAATTCCGAAATATGAATCATTTTTCGATTAAAAAATCGTAATTTTGAAGTATCTATATGTATTGGAAGTTTATCTTAAAAAGTGGAAAAATCATGCATACAGTATGAATGTTTGTAGTCTGACTACTATTACAGAGAAATTGATTCAGATATCTTCGTTAAACTAAATAAAAATAATACATACTTCACTACAAACGACAATGAACAATATAAGTATATAGCCATTGTACATTATAGCCTCACACGTAATATACATGTATAACTTTACCCACAAACTGTCTTTAGGCGTGTAGTAGGAGCTCCGACATGGCTCTTCTTCCCTAATCGATTACTTCCGCGTATGAAAATGAATTCTTGAAACGACTTGCTCTAGCATCTATTTACCTGATCTCCTTTGCTGTATCAGAACGAACTATTCAACAGGGAGGACACACAATATCGGCTACACCTTCCAAGAACGCACTTTCTCTGAACTTATTAAGTTAAGCCTTTATTTAATTTTTTTATCTTCTATAGATTCTCATCCCGCGTCCTGAGGCATCTAATCGTTTTAGATGCTTAAGTAAGACTAAATTAGATTCTTGTACTCCAAGAAGACTTTGTTTTTATAGAAAATAGTGAGAAAGTTTTCCGCCAAGGAGATAGTAGAAGTGATAAAGAATTTCTCGGGAAACACAATAGTTGTCACCTTAAAAAGATTAATTAACAGATAAAATAATATCTAGGAAGGAAGCATAGAGCCATAAGAAATGATCAGTGGGCTATTGAATGAAAGAAGTTCAATGAGAAGGAAAAGATTCGGGATAATAAATAGACTTGAGAAAGATAAGAAGGGATCTTAGGAGTGAAGCTGAAAACTGGATGATCGGAGAGATGTATAGTCACTGGTCTGTCTTTTGATAGATAGCTAATGATGACGATGATGACTTGACGCTTGAGGTAGCAAAAAACCTTTAGTCGTGTTGACCGAAGTATATATTAGAGGATTTTGGAACTGACAAGGTTAATGTGGAATGGTTCATTGGTTTCCCAATTTTTTTCAAACGTGTCGTCTGAGAAATTTTACCCGTAGTTTGCTGTTCTTACGTATTGCAGCAATCATATTGATAGAGAATCGGCAATGGCTGCTTAAAAGTGTCTACGACGATTTTTTCTACTCGGTTTCATCCAATCGGAAACTGGAAGAAAATTAATTAACCTGGGTGAAACTTTGTTGTTTTCAATAATAAATAAATATTGCATCAATCGGTTAATGTATAATCAGCAATTTACAATGACCTAATTGTATAATATAGCAATCAAATGTAAATCTACGATTCGATTCTTCATAACCTTGTGAATTTGCTATCGACGATTTGAGAATTTACAATTTTCACTTCCAGTATTCTCCAAACATATTAATATTTCTCAGTGATCGTACAACAGAAATGTTGGATAAATCTTTTGAAAGATTTAAATTAATGTCATTTAGAGACTTTTTCGTGTATTATTGTTACATACATTCAAAATTTAATAAGGGTTCTTCCCTATTGGATAGAAAATAACAGCACGGTAATGCCGCATGGTAGTTCAGAGGTTAGAATACCTGCCCAAAGACCTAGGTTCGAATCCCAGTCATGTCGCTATTTTTCACACCTCTGTATCCTAAATGTTCTTCCATCACTGCCGCAGTCAGATGGCAGGCAAATCATTAATTTTTTATGCAAAAATATACATATAATTTTTTGGCAGTTTTAATTGGTGATAAAAAGAAGACAAAAATGAGGTCATTTTGACGCCATAATGAGCAAGAAGAGAGTGCAGAGAATACAGTGTGTCTAAGGCCAATTAGGGATAGTGAAGAGTTGGGAGAAGAAACAGAGAAGGCCGTGTTGCACCATAAACTCAACGATAATCCTCGTGCTTGACGGAGTGACTCTTGAATGAAACAAGGCTCTCGAGATCTAGAGATTGGCGACTATGACTCAAGAATGAGTGACGTAATTATAAAGCAATTTTATATGCTAGACAAAAGCAGCAAATAAGATGGCGGTAAAGAAAATGAGAGCCTTGCAGAAGTAAAAGGAACTAATCGAGTCTTAAGAAACTCAGTAAGAAAATGTTTGGGACGAGCTGTGCTGATTAGAGAGAACAGGGAAATTCTACACATAATTGTTCCGGCTTTGTCTTCAACGTATCACTTAAGGAATTTGCGTTAGTTATTACTTGGCCAACCGTGTATCCCGTTTTCCCAGGGCCGGGCCCGTTTACAAACTTGCCGTCTCGACGACATTGTTAAGAATTTACTTTATCCCGTTTTAAAGCATTCGCTACTAATTTCATTTTTAATAAAAACGTTTTGATCAAAAGTCAATGTAAATATCCGATAACTGTCGTTGCTGAAATAATTTAAATTTATGGTAAAATTAAGTTTTAAAAATAATCAAGTATATTATAAAAATGTTATGCGCATATTACAACATACCTTATATTTATTTAATATTATTACATGTCTCTGCCATTTAATGATAAACTACGGAATGTTGAGGTAAGAAACATTCGCCTGTATTTGAAGCTTTCGCGTAAAAAAAATATATTAAAGCCTTGATATCCTAAGTCTATCTGCAAATTGGAAGCGGGGGCCCTATTTAAATGGTTAAAATAGAATTACTATCTACACATTGACTCAGGTGATTTAAAGTAATACTTTATTGAATTGTAAAGTAAAATTAAAGTCGTGGAAATTTGTTTGATAATCAAGTCCCATTTTTTTCCGTTTTGCTGATAAGAATCCTCCCGGTTTAGACTCGCAGCGATCTAACATGTCTGCCATTAAATTTCAATACAATAATTTGATTTTAAATCAATAATTAACAACTTTGAGGTAATTGCTATTGTTATTAACTTGCATGGTTAATTT
>KZ308841.1:321546-354585 GCA_000376725.2 Ladona fulva
AATTTACAAAAAGCATAAATATTTCAAATCAATATACATAAACATAGACATGAAGGTCCTGCTAAGCAAAGACTGCTTGTCAGCAGGTTCCTATTTAGGAAATCTGTGGTACATTGATTGCACTTATTGCTCTATCTAATATTAAATTACAAAGTATAAAATATAATTATTGGCATATAGAAGAATATACTTATAGAAACATATAATTTACAAAACGATATATAGTAATGACATTATCATGATAATATGTAAATTACATTAAAAAGTATGAAATATGAAGATAAACATTTTAATTGTACAAGATAAATATTTTTTATTGCATAACGCTATGATTAACCATTTATTATGTAATGTCATCTGTTTAGCCACTCTTTTATACTTCTTTTCACAGTATTCATATGACACTTATGGCACTTCATACTGCCTTTTATGTCTAAGATTTTTATGGTTATTGCTGCAACATTGGTTTTTAAATTCACTAGAACAATAATTGCTTATTATAATATTATACCTAAAACGTTTATCAAGTCTTAGTACCCCAATTGATCTATACATATCTTCAACATTATCACAAACATTTTGTTTATCTTTTTTATCATACAGGAGTCTTATTCGTTTGTCTTGTTTTTTAAATTATTAATCTATGGTAAATACTGTCACCATTTCCCCATATGGTCAAGCCAAACCTCAACAAGTTTTCCACTAGTCCAGGATATACAAGTTTAAACGCATTATATGGGATGTACTTATTAATGTGGTAGAATTGGTGTAGAATCCATCTCAATCTACTGTTTAGCGTAATTAGATGACTTTTAAATTTAAAGGCACTGTCAAGAATAATCCCAAGGTATTTATATGTATCTACTTATTCTAATATTGGACAAGTGCAATTAGCCATATTTCGGTGTAGACAATCATGCAGATGGATTGGAATTTTCACCTGCTTTTTATTACTTAATTTTGGTGTAATATGCATGACTTTAGTTTTGTTTTGGTGTACGACTAATTTATTGTCATGTGCTCAATACAAGAAATTACTGAAGTCCTCCTTCAGCTTACACTGTGGTTGGTCAAATTCTTTATGTACTGATATTAGAAGGGCATCATCTGCATAAAGTATTAAAGTACAGTTGTTTATGACATTGTACACATCATTTATGTACATCAAGAAGAGTATTGGGCCAAAGATAGACCCCTGTGGCACTCCCATTGTCAAATATGCTGCTTCACTCAAATAGTCATTTATTTTGATCCACATACACCTGTCTTTTAGGTAGCTGGTAAACCATTAATGCATAGTTCCTCTCATACCATTTGCAAACAATTTTTCCAAAAGTATTTTATGGTCAATAGTATCAAAAGCTTTTTTCAAATCTACAAATAATAATACTGATGATTTATTATCCAAAGCATCATTTACTGTTTGTGCACATTTTTCTATGGCTATTTTTGTTCCTTTTGTTTTTTGAAAACCAAATTGATTGTCTGAAATGCTCTTATTTATCTACATAAAGAAAATTAACAAATTTGCAACATATATCTCCAATACTTTATGTAAGGAGGGCAAGATAGAAATTGGTCTGTAATTGCAAGTATCTTTGTAAGATCTTCCTGTATGAGTAGGAATGACAATTGCAGTTTTCAATTTCTCTGGTACAGTGGCTTCAGACATACTTAAATTGATAGTACAGGTAGAAGTACTTTATTGCATTTGATATCAGTTATTCTTATTTTATCTGTCCCATATTAATAATAATAAAACGTCTTTATTAGGGCGAGATTGAGACTAGAGAGTCTCTTCCTACATTTAACCTGACAATATAGCCGACTGTGCTAACGCATCGCTATGTCACTAACAAATTAGCAGTAAACACAATTTTCCTCAATCTCTTCCGAGGCCTTTTTCCTTCTAACTGCCAAATTTAATGTGATGGTTAATCATTAACAAACTATAATACTTCCGTAGGTAACTCTTCAAAATATGATAGACTTCATAAAATATCGCTTTAATAAATATAGAATTTCCCATATGTTTAGTATCGTACTTCATGTTTTAGACGAACTCAAAAGTTATCAAGTGATTGGAGTTTTACAATTAAAGAGCGGATATACAAGTATGATCAATGAATGATACTGTATTTAACTTAAATTGTGTGTTAGAAATAAAGGCAGATAATGCCTATCTCTTAGATTCAAAGTTGACAGTGATGAGAAAGTTCTCAATAAATGAAATATTTCATCTCATATAGCATACTTAATTAAAATAGAGAATCTCTTTAATAAATTTTATTTCCGGAGACCTTCTTATATGAGAACCATTTTCGCATTTCTTCAGCAATGGACCGCAAATGAAAAATATTTTTCTTAATGCATACTGACGCATTATATTCTGCTAGTAGAATAACATTTATAACACTCCATTTAATATCATTTATAACACTTTATAGATAATTAATGTATAACATCAGTATTGTAGGTGAAGCACATACATTGAGATGGACTTGATCGTTAAAGCCGTTTCATGATTAATGGCTCCATATTTTAGGGATGGCTTTCTCAAAGATTTAATGGATACAGTCGATAGCCTTTTAAATCTTGACAATCCTCGATAAGGCCAAAAAATACTAAATTTCACGCTGTACACCCTGAAAAATATTCATGATAACTTATAACATTATTTCACACAATGAGAGCTCCCTTTGGATTAGTTATTTACGTTATTTTAGGGCACATATACCCGCAGAATGTGAGATGAACTTTCAGTTGTCCTTTAGAAAAAAATCCCATTCTAACGTCCTATCTTTAAGCCCCAGAGCCATACATCTGACTTTTTCTCCATTTTCTCATCTCCATTGTTGGAGGATCTCATCTCGGATTCCTTTATCTTTATGGGTACGTGAGCTATGCTCCTTCGCCTTGAGAAGCTTCAAGTTTATTGCTAGCATTTCACATCTGCATAACCAACTTCTCTTAATGAAAATCAAATGTATACATTGCATTTAAATTCTGCGTGTTTCTGTATCTTTCTGTTGCTTAATCTTTTTTTTATCCTAAAGAATCCAAAATTAACAATGACTAATTATATTTTCAAATTAATGTGTGAGTAGAAGTTGCTGCTAAAACATCCCTTCTTTAATATGAATTTGAGCAAACCAAAAATAAATCTTCTCGTTTTATAGGAATTAATTTGATTTCCTCTTCAAATTTTGTTGTTTAACGTATTGATTTCATTTATAATTAGGATAAAAAGTGATCGAAATCTGAAATTTTCATTAGAGTTCAAATATTTACAGTATTATTGATTCCAGAGCCCTTGAGGAAGAAGTCTCAAGCTATAAAGATTTTATTTCAAAAAACCTAACCATAGAAATGTTAATTGTAAAATTCACCCATTGGAGCTCATCAAATTTTACATCTATATTTGAATTTCTCTAATTCCAACTATTCCAACTTTTATTTAATTTCTAAATTCGCGGAAAGTATCTCTCTCAATGTAGAAATTGGCATATTTTATTTGCCATCATTATTAGAAGTCGTTCAAAAGTGCATCGACAGCTGAAATGATTTTGCATAAATAGGTCCAAACCGAGAATCGATCCTGGGATCACTTTTACCATATGCAAATGCCCTGCCTGTATGGCTATCTTAAGCCACCGTCGTTAGTTATTCATGAAATTTTCATCCAATAAAATTACTCTAAATAATATATGATTCAAACATACCGCAGAAATTATCAAGCCTTCAAATCTCGAATCCAAAATTAATAACTAAATTTTAGAAAATTACAAAAAGCGCCACGTTAATATCCATTTCCATAGCGATTTATTCCTAACAAATAGAGCAGATTATCTTTATAAATAATGCATATTGATTGGACAATAAATTCACATTTTGGGTATAATAATTACGCGAAATTCCGTCGGATATTGAGATCGAAATTGCTTTGGGAGCTAAATGAAATGAAAAGAGGGCGAAATGCTGGAAAAGGGATAAGAATCCTTTGAATGAAAAATAACTCCCCGGCGAGTAATAAAGGGAAATAAGGCTGCAGATGGAATGAATGGAAGCCACGGAGAGAGAAGAAACAGGGAAACCTGGGATACGCAAGATATTCGATTCCAGAGTAGATTTACGACCTGACACCGGGATTGAAAACGCTGTGTGCAGAATGGAGTGTGTTTGATATTGTAGATGGCTCTGGCGGTAAACTCTGGGAATAGGATTACTCGCACCGCTGTTTGAGAAGGAATGTAAAAATGTGTCCTGCGGGTGGATATTTTGAAATTTAAATCTTCTGTAAATAAAAGGGGAGAAAAATCTTCGTAGATGATTTTATACAGGCGCAGCTCCTGTGCACCTTATCAGTGTACAGCTATGAATAGATATGAGCCAAAATGTATGTATCAGTTGCATTTACTAACAATATAATGTAGCAAATAATAAATGACAATGATTACACGGTGCCGAGAGAAGCAATTTTATGAACTGAAAGTGAAATTTTAAAAGAAATGGTAACTAAATCATACCCTTAAACAAAAAGGGAATAAAACTTATGCCATAAGTAGTGTTCTAACTTTACTACTGCGGAAATTGATAAGAATATATGTCATTATGTAACCTCAAATACATATATATGGTACGTATGCACGTATGAAATCTCAATTTTCCGGTTGATACCGAAAACCTAGCGGTCTCATACCAGTAAATTAAATTTATTAGAAAGCCATGGAATCATCAAATTTACAACAGTAACCCCATATATGAGCACTGATTTAGAATTAATATGCAGATCATATTTCATTTTACTCTATTTAGGTAACACAACTTATTCAAATTAATTAATTACTACAGGGAAAGTACAAGCTGTAGTTATTATTTCATTTGTAATAGAATTCCACCATATCTCGCTAGAGAAGATTCATTTTACAACTTATTCATTTACGCTGCACTTTCCGTCAAACAGGGGAAACGTAATCATCAACAAAATTGATATTTATTAACTATTCATTATTCTGCGCTCTCTACAAACAATTCGAAATCGTTCTGATTTAGCCATTTGCCATCTACCCGTTTCGAGTAGTGAATCATTCAACTTTGTGTAGTGAAATAGGATTTCGCTTTCCATATCAGGTAAATTATTACGGGCATATTTTACGAATGGGTTCATAAAAAAATCATACAATGTAAAATGTAACTGTGTTGAATGACCGAAAATGGTTCTATTGATACGAAGTCTATTGAAATTTATATCTGAGCCTTTGTGCGTTGTATATTATTCATCATTCTAATAAAATGGCTAAAGGTCAATCGTATAAATGGATTCCGTCCTATTTTCCTATTACTGATAATAAGTAGCTAAAACATCGCAAATCTGAGAGTTCACTTTAGTAATTTAAAATATTGTTACGGAGATTTTACTTAATGAAATTAACCAACCAATTTTGCAGAAAGTACTGCCAATTACTTCCGTTTCTTACCATAAAAGTATTTGTAAATTAAGTAACTAAACCGGAACTCAGCCATTACAATGGTTACGAAAAGGCATGCGGACTTACGTTTTATTCGCAGTGTTATTTCGTTTTTATTTAGTGCGAGTGCATATATGTAATTCAGTGACCAAAGTAAAGTACATTTGACATATTGTGTCCCTTATTTATTCCGGAAGAAGATCTCCATCTCGAATTTATCGCTCCACTTTACAGCCACCTTATTAATATTGAAAACGATGAAGGTAAAGCCCTCCAGAAGTGGCGTCATAATTTCAAAGCTTTCAGGATCACAATTTGAATGGGGTTCTCTTCCAAAGCCTCCTTAGCTGTAATAACATATTTCAGTCATCGGCTGGATTAACGCACTAAATAAAGTTGTATAAAAGTCGGTAGTTTGCCGCTTTATGGATCAGTTCCCACATTAATCGTCGAGCGAATACGGTTAGGAACATTATTCTTGGGAGCATAACTGGAATAAGAATGAGGAGACAGAATTAAAGGGGCTGAGGGTGGTTGGGAAATGGTGAGCTTCCGAAAGGAGAGGAGAGAAGATTGATTTTCCATTGGTTTGGACTGGCAGAAGGGAGGAGTTAAGGCTTATCTAACGCGAAATAGAGATAGTTTGGGTGGGGTTTTGGAAACCTACGCGATGAAATTTGTAGAAACAGAACACCATTTTAGAGAAAATTGCATTCGAGGTGCCTCTCTGAACGTATGAACGTCCCTAATGCGTTTACTGACTTAAGTTACGTACATGGTTTCGCAAACTAGTTTGTGCGGCGTTTGACCTCTTTGACCCTCACGTAATGTAACCGATCAGCTTTGTTCCTATCTCCTTCACAGTAATTCCATTTGTATTCGATCATGGCCCTCACCAAATGAATGACGAAAGTTAAGATCAAATTAATTTTTGCTCTGTAGAGTTTGATTGAAATTCCTCATTTGTATACACATATTTATGTTATCTTATACATGGAGAATACTATAGAAAACACATCTTCTGGGCCATCCCCAAATTTAATCTGTCATTTGTTTAGAACATTATGGCTTAACTAAGAAATTGTCTCGCATGTGGTGTACAATTGGTTCTCATTTCCCACTGAGTTAATTGTTTTATCAACCATGTTTTTGTTTCAAAATCGGCAACTAAGTGAAGAAAATACTTCCTATACTTTAATTTAAAAGAAACTTATATTTTTCTTTTTGTGCTGACATTCATTAAACAGAAGTCACAAAATCCAGAAAACCACCAAAAAACGAATCATTGTTTTAATTTATAATAATCGTTATTTGGTGGTTTTCTGGATTTTGTGACTTCTGTTACACTTTGCCACCAGCGGCACTCCATTTACTGACATTCATTGACTAACAGCATGAAACAAAACGTTAGTAGCTCTAGAAAAATCTGTTTACTTCAACTACTATTGCATCATTTTGGAAATGACGGAGATACACTTTCCTTTTATCAAAAACAATAGGTTACATTTAAAATCGATTACCTACTAAGTATAAAAGTGTGAGAAAATTGGTTTAGACTCTTGAAATTCCAAATTGATTTAATGCTAAACATTACTATTTCCCTTTAACAGATATTAACTGAACGACAAATCATTGCGTAATAATATTAATAACACAGGATGGATAAAGTGCCTTCACTTTCGTGGATGTTAATGTTTATATTCACGAAAGAATGAACGTATATAAATAGTTGGCTGATGAGCAATCGTTCACGTTTACAGGTGTACGTGTACATACATACGAGTGATCCTGAGACATTCGCACTGAGTGAAACTCAAGTGGTCGCCAAATACGTAAATCTTAGAGACAATGTCGTCAGCATTGAAAACAGAAGATCCCTAAAGGTAAGGAATGCTTTGAATTCATTAAATAAACATAGCATATGCGTTGGTTAGTACAACCTAACTGAAATTCATTAAGCGGCTGTCTTCAGTAGTCCGAGATTCATGTATTCTTCAAAGCAAGAGTCAATGTAAATAGTGAAGTCGTGATAGTGGCATAGAGACACGTGTTAGCTCAAGACCAGAAGAAAACTGGTGATGTGGCAGATCTGACATTTTACGCCGGAAAATGACTACGTGAGACGACGTACACAGCGTAGCGCCTATAATTGGAAGCGGGTACTGAACGAAGCATTTGCGGTGGCGTTAAACGCGTTAATTATTCATTTAGGGCGTCATCTTCCTTCGAATTATCAGCGACGACCCAGTTTTGCCAACACTTTGCTATGCTTACATGTGCGCCATCGGCTTTCCACTCTCTCTTTGTTTTTAATTTAACCTTTCAATTGGAAGTTATGATTGTCATGCTGTAACAACTCTGAAGCGGAAAAACATAGGTTGAATTCACCTCTGATTAATGTCTTTCATATTCAGTTCCTATCAGAGATAGTCAGATATTCATATTCAGTCCCTATCGGAAATAGCCAGATCCTTGATAGTATCAGCTGCTGGCAAGTTTGGATCTTCGCTATAACACAAAATGATAATATTTGTACTTTTCCACAACGGTTTTAATACACCACATAGTATGAAAAGTATAAATATTATCATCTTGTGTTATAGTGAAGATGGAATTCCACCAAATATCGCTTACAAAGATTAATTTTAAGTTTGGATCTATCGCAACTTTCCTCTCACTATGTCTTTGCTATATTTCCTGAATTGCTTGTCTGGAACTGCCATCACAGATCAGATAATAGTATTTAATGAAATCAAATATCCAAAGAAGGAACGTTGATAATATTTGACAACATTAAGGTACACTTTGTTCTTTAGCAATTATTTATGAGTTAAATATAATTTCAAGTGACCTCTATTTCGCGCGTTNATATTTTTCAAAAAGCTTTTCCCAGTTTTATTTATTGTAGTAATGGAAGTCTGTTTGGTTGAATTACAGTGCATTACGGGTTATTTAAATGCAGTTTTTATCATGAATTAGCTTCTAAAGTTTGACCGTTGATTAGGGTGTCAAGAGATATTGTCATGTTACGCATTTGAATACAATATATTTTACAAGAATAAAAATGTTTATAGTAATTGAGAGAATAATTAAAAATGTAGGGCTCAAAGAAATCTAATTCTGTGTAAACTTCACCCTCCATAAACAAGAAATAGAAGTAGAATCGATGATAGATAGGAGGCATGAAAATGTAGAAGTCCTCTTTTTTATCATCCTTATCCATGCATTCATGGCAAAGGATCTCTTTAAGATAAGCCGTAGAATTGACCTCAGGAGATAATCTTTAAGTCACATTCTCAAAAGAAATGTTATTTATTCTGGGGTGTTTTCTCGCAATATTTACCTAAGGCGCATGATAGCAGACTCATGTTGCTTATAGAATAAATACTTTTAAAGCGCAACTTTCTGTTCCCGGAAGGTTTATATTTCCAATTCGAAATTATTAAGAGAGAACCACTTATCGTGAGGTTTTAGTTGATCATAATTATATACACTTAAACGTAATTCCTGATACTTTAAAAAATATTATTTAATAAATTTAGCAGTTTTATGAACGAAAATGCGTATGAAAGGGCATTATTAATGACAAATAGCAATAGCTACTAAATTGCAGAAATTTCCTATTATCTCTCAGGAAATAAATTTCCTTTAGAATAAATTATACATTGGAGAGGATATAAGTGCTATTGTAAATGAAACAGAAGTTAATCTTAAATGAAGCAGAACTTTCACGACCGCTGTCTCTTTACACCAAGTTATTAATATTAAACTCACACTTTAAGAAAGTCGCTAATATGTTATATATGTTCCGGATTTTGAATTTCAACTAGCAAATTTCTACAGAAACACCGTCGAATCAAACTTTTGCTTGATTATAAATACATATTCAATATTAGCATTTAAAGTAATACTTAACATTCCATTTGACTGGCTAAACTAACAGGATTCAGCTTGCAAAGTAAAAATTAATACGAATCCAACATTTACTACAATTTTTTGAGTAAATATTCCTTGCAATTTAAAGAGATTGGCTACAAGAATAGGAAAGGGAGGAATTGCACTTCAGAAGGGAAAATGAAAGAATTCCGGCAGCTTGTCTATTTGTTATCTCCTTACTGTCTTTCCACCGTTTTGTCACCATCCCTCTTTGTACGTGTGAGTGTACCCTCTGACGAAAACGTCAGCTTTTTCAACGAGATAGTGTCTCCGCGTGGTCTCACTGAAGCAAGGAAGAAAGCGGCAGAGATTGGAGGGAAAGAGAGATTATCTAAGTGGAAATGCAAGTGGCAGACATGAAGAGGTATGCATATAGGCTGACCTTTAGCAGCCCTAAGTACCTTCCGATGGAAGATTTTGCCCACTTATTATTATTGCCTATCAGATGATGATTAAAAATACTTTAAAACTAAACGCGCTTTTTATGAGGTGTCTGACAAAGACAAAGTATTTTGAAGCACCAACACTCGGAACTAAATACATAACGGTTTTTGGTTTCGGTTTGGGTTCAAATTTTTCATTTTTTCGGTTCGAGTTCGATTTTTGCTCCATTTTTTCCGGTTTCAATATTCGGTTCGGTTCTGGCTCGTTTTCCTACTTTAAAGTAAAGTATTTGCGGATATTTTGGTACGCGTTAGCAAGTAATTAGGTTTGCAACAGCATAAGTCAACGAACCGTCTAGCTGGATTGGAAACCCAATACGAAATTGCCATGTTTATGTTTATTTGTTTAATGAACCTCAACTCACAACTCTAACCCCACTCACGTGATGTACATTAGACATATCAAAGATCTTTGGTTTCCTGGCTCACGCACTGGGAAATCTAAGAGACACGTGCGGATTGATATGAGGCTCCGTAGCAACACGCCCCGAGCGGTTAATCACTCCAAAGGATGCGGCGTTGACAAAATGCGCAGAGAGGAACGAGTAACGCATACAAACACCGGAAAAAGGTTGCTTTCTCTTTTTCCTTCTGGATGAAAGAATCCAGAAATATTCACTTCTTGCAGCGTTTACCATCTTCTGCCGACCTCTTAAATTCGCAGGCATTTGAAAATAAACTTCGCAAAATGATCGCCTCCTAGCGTATACACGCATGTCTGGTTCCATGCACTTTGAAGAGATTCGTCCTACATTGCTGTCTCATTTAGACAAAATCGTCATTTTAATCAGTGGCAATTTTGATATTCCTGTATTTATTTACGACTCTTCCAATTTTCCGTTTTTCTGTCGAGATGATAAACGAACGGAGGAATACATGCGAGTACATTGTCACCTAACACCAAGCTAAACGGAGGTATTTTGCAATCCTAGTTGAATATATCTGTAGATTCTTGGTACCCATATTTCTTAGATACTTCCTTATTTTAAAGTCAGAGAAAATACTTAACAAATATTAAAAAACCGGAGATTGAAATATTAAATAGGCACTATCTGATTCACTGTACTCACAATCAGTCTTTAAAAAAAAAAACAAAATGTTAAAAGATTTATCTTAAACAGACTTATTTAAAATCATGTCCACTCTATATTATCGTAATATTTAAGTACTTTCCAGTAGGAGGAGCTGATAAATTTGCTCGTGGAAGTCAATGCGAATGTTTCGTAGAAAACATTCGGTACTGCAGAGTGATTACAAAACACGCGATGGTACTAACCGTACCATCATGATTCCGTATCATCATCATTTTTATTTTAAATCAATATTTGAAATTAATAATCCAAAATTATTTTGGACAACTATGATTTTCCTTAGTGCAATTGCGTTACGAAATGCAATTAATCCCCTGAAACCAGATCCAAATTGCTATGAAGAGAATTATTAGCTCAATTAACTTGCAGTATTTTGCATCAAGTTGCGCTTGAAACTGTAAGAGAGGGTGTTTGTTGGTAGCTAATTACGGTGAGACTTTAATTCGAATTGTCACAGCTTTTCTATATTCCAAAATACCTTTATTTAGCAGATGATTTTATGCCAGGCTTTCTAATTTCTCTTTTCAAAATATATATTTCAAAATTTAGATACGGAAACAAAGATTACAAATATTTTTCAAAAATCTTTTCCCAGTTTTATTTATTGTAGTAATGGAAGTCTGTTTGGTTGAATTACAGTGCATTACGGGTTATTTAAATGCAGTTTTTATCATGAATTAGCTTCTAAAGTTTGACCGTTGATTAGGGTATCAAGAGATATTGTCATGTTTCACATTTAGTCTTATTTTATTTATATATTTATCATTAATTATAACTCCGAAATAAATTATATGTTTGTTTAAAATAAATCATTGCACAGCATATATTATTAAAGAATATATAAGTTAACATGAAAGCTATTCTTTTCACCTACTTAATGTTTTGTATTGGAAAACTGTCTCTCGAAAAAACCCATTTCTATGGAATTCATTGTTTAAAACTATGATCAAATGATTATTTTTTGTCTTCCCCCTTTTTCGAATCCATGACAACGAAAGATTATCTCTACTTTAAACTCCAAAATACTTTTAAAATCAACAGTTTGTGAATCCTACCATTAATAAAATGTTTGACTTAGGAATTCATATTTCGAAGAAAGTAGGAAACGAATTTTCTGCCAGAGGGACTTGTTTTTACATCCAAAACCCATCCAATCCGTCAGCTTACCCCATCCTCCATTAAAAAACGTCTTGGCCCAAATTTGAAAACTGTATGTATTAGATCCCGGAATCCTATTAATCATTCTCCCGTGCGCTGCCATATGTGGGGTGGACTGGAATGGGATGTTTGGTTCCCTCTGCGATAGCGATATAAGTAGGGGAGTGTCTCACAGAAGGATCAGCTGAAGGGTATGAGGATATTACGGGGATAGCAGATGCTTCTGACAGTGTGGAGTGAGGGAAAGGGTTGGCTCTTGAGGAATTGGATATATTGCACCGGAGCCACCTTGGAAGTTAGATTCGATGCCGGCTTTAACCAATCCTTCAACTCCACTGCGAATGGAATTTTCTCTTTTTGTGCTCCTTGACTGATCGATCTCCCTTGTGCTTCAACCGTTTTCAATGGAAGTCCTACGCATGCCTATTGTTTGCTATCGCGGTCTATTTCTGCGCGTCCAAGGAAAGTGGATGGAGAAGACTTAAGATTGAAATGAAGTTGATAAAAATAATTTTGCTAAAATTTTTAAAATGAGCGATATTTGAAATGCTCTATTTTATTCTTGTTTGCCCTTCGTTTTTGACTTATAGTTTTCTTCTAGCTTCGTTAGGCATCAATGGGAACTATTGAAACTTATGACTTCTGAAAGATTATCATTATAATAAATGTTTTCTCGTTGGTGCACATAGGAAATGGGCCAAGTGAACGACGATTGTGGTTTAAGCAATATTTTTTCCCAGTACATAGCTTAGAACCCCAAGTTTAATTGATACGAGTTAAGGCCTAACATAAATTTGAATACATTTTAACGGAAAATGTAAATTATGACGTAAATGAAAGAAAATGAAATTTAACGGTGAAGAAGTAAAAAAATAGGAGAAAATATTTTCTCCTATTTTTTACTTCTTCACTGTTAAATTTCATTCTGTTTCATTTCCGTCATAATTTACATTTTCCGTTAAAATGTATTCACATACATAAACAATGGCCTAATAAACGGTCGAGCACGTTTTTGTCATTTTAGAGCAGGGAACCTATCCTGAAAGTCTTCATGAAATCCGTAACCCGTAAACCTGGTGTGTTCCTTGTGAGATTTAAACTTATTTTATAAAATCATTGTTAGTGTATAATCAATTTTAATATAAGCTCAGTGTATGTCAGTTCACAGCAGTCATTCACATGGCATGCATTTGAACGGGTATAATATGAAGACAAGTGGGAAAAATAATAAATGTGGATTACTTTTATCTTAAAACAAATGAGTTTGTGGGGTAAAATTGAAAAGAACGATTTCGTAAATTTTTGTAATATTAGCAACTCTCAAAAAGAGAGTTTAACTTCATTTAATTTACTACCGTAAGAATGGTATCCTAGAAGTCAGAGCACCTGCCGAATAGTGGGGGATCCGTGTTCGATTCCCGTCTACAATAGACATTATCTTTCATTTTTTCGTCCTTATTCAAGCATGTCAACCATGCGTTTTTCATTGCTTACTTACTACCGTAACTTCTTCGAACTCTAGAAACGAATTAACTTCCGCATGGCAAAACCCCTGTTTTTACATATAATAATCCTCAAATCTTCATAAATTGTGAAGCAAGCTGGTGGAATTTGAATTTGGTGTAGCGCAAATGTTAAAAAAAAGAATAAATCTTATCGGCTTAGGGAGATGCCTGTGTTACCCTTTTTAATTCTTTAGGGAAAATATCGATTGACACGAAAAGACATCGCATCCAAAATCATTTATCATTGCCCTATCTGATGAGAAACACCGTTTAATTTACTCGGAACATAAACCAATGGTTAGATCAAAAAGACCGTCCCAGATTTTCTCGTATTTTTTTTCACATCGAAACTCCAATCCCCGAATGTCAATTTTAATGAATTCCTCGCATTCCAACAGGGTCAACAATGGAGCATTCTGAACTTTCAAATTAAATAGGTGCGGAAAACCTTTCAAGGGTTAAAATCGATGGCATCCTACAATTTCGATACATTCTCTCAGCCGACAAACTCAAGGGATTTCTCCGAAATACGACAATTTAGCGACGAAACAAATGGCAAAAGGAGAACTAATTATCCCCCTCGGAAAGCGACGATGGAAAAGCCAAACAAAAAGAGAAACTCATTATTTCCATTCCAAAGTATCACTATCTAAACTTGGTAAAAATGGAATTGTTTTGCGCCAGTGATAGTATTTAAGGGAAACATTGACTTGAATCGTTTCTTACCTCCGAAATAATTAAAAAATAGAATTACTTCCTTCGGTAGAAGACTTCTTTGCGGGATGGAAATGTAACACAGTAAAAACTTCTATCCATATCCAGAGAGAGGGTACACAATGGCAGGAAAATAAAATATCATTCCTCAAATAGTGAAGAAAATAGGTGAGGGAGAAAAATTAATCGCCAAGTCTCCCGAAATTTTCTCTCTTTCCCGGGAAGAATGCGGACGTTAATGATAAATGTTTTTGATTGGGCGCCGGAGCGAGAGGACTCGAGGGAAAATGGAAAGGAGATGACGAATAATATAAGGCGGTGGAGAATGTATAGAGACGGGGAAATGGATGAAGGGAAATTGCAGGAGTTTTCCTTTTTACGGAGTGAAGGATTGCCCTTCAGCAGTTTCGCCAGGGCGAGGAGATGAAAAGAGCTGGAGATAGCGGTGTTGCCATGGGGTTGGAAAAGAAAGGGTTTGGAGGAGAGTATCCTTGACAGATGCGGAGGTAAGAGATATTTTAAAGGTGTGATGGAATTTGACTGTTTCTAAAGGCCCTTTCCGAGACAAAAGTCTGGCAGATATGGTTTGAATCAATTAAGAGGGAAAATTAGGATAGGACATATGTAAAGAGATATTGGGGTAGAATCAGTTTCGTAGGAGTCTCGACAGGTGAGGCCATTTTTACCAGTTACTAATTTGAGACTTTTTTACATGCTACTATCTGGCTCAATATCTATACCCATTATCAAGAATGAAACGCATCAGAAATAAATGAATTTTCATGACATTTTCAAGCATTGTAAAAACGTTTCAAACGGCAAAAGAATAAGTGAATAAATAGACTTCAAACTACAGTTAAAGATAACTCGAATATACTGGCACATTAAGTTTATATATATAATAATATATATTATAATAATTAATAAGATATGATAATGTAATATAATGTTTATCAGTCTCTTATACTATATAAAGGATATACAAAGATAATAGAAAGTAGTATAAGTGGGATTATAAGGGATGTAAGAGAGGTTAAATGCAAAATAGGACCCGCAATTGAAAGGACTGGACGATTATAAAGTATATTCTTTGTTTTAATCATTATCGTATCATAGATGTATACTTTTCTTGGATTCGATTTTCACATTATAAATCATAATGCAAATAAACGTTTATGTATCCATTACTTTATCCTAAAGTTTAAGATTTCCCAGTTTTTAACGTCAAAATCTGTGCACGCAGCATACGTCTGGACGACGGAGCAAGATTTTTCATACTTGGAATCCTTTAGCTGGCGTTGGGCCCACAGGTGTTTTTATTCCATCTTGGTTGTAGGCATCTGAATTCGACGAAATAAGCTTTTTCGGGTTATTCAAAATATTCTTAAACCATATTTATTTTCTACTTTATTTACAGGACCGAAAAGTATACCATGTTCCAATACGATGGTGTACTTTTCTGTATTTTCAAATCTGCAACATATTTACTCTTGTGAGTTTCAACTCAGTTTCTATACCTTACATTTTCTATTTCTCTTGAATATTTATCATTGCTGTTCTATTCAACTGCACCTATCTCTTTCACGTATATTCAATCCGCGTAACTGTGCCAAAAAATTATGGCCCCATTAACGCCTAAGGAAGATAATATATAGCAGCTTCCATTTATGGAGATTTTCCCCTTCAATACCTTAACGTTCTGATCGACTTTATATCTTGATCGAATTTTTTTCTTCGATAACTCATAAATTATCCTTTCAATGGCTCTATGAAGAAGATATTGCGTAATATTTTCACCTTTAAGCAATGCCTCTCAACGAAAAAAATATGCAGCGTTGCGAATCGTTTCACTACTCATTTTGTAGATGTCAAATTTCCCTTTGTTTTAAAAATTTTCAAATTGATATATAGAAAAGTAGGTAAGAGAAGTTATGAATTCTCGCTATTCTTTTGTGGCCAAAATGCTTATGTTGAGTATGCAGGTCATTGGTGCAAATCAATTTCAATTATGAGAATGCTAAAATTAAGGGTACAATGAAAGTTCTATGAACGAGTGTCCTAGATTACTGTCAAAGGATAGGAGAATTTCATTTTACATATTTCTGGGATTTAAGTGAGGAAATCGGTCAAAATGCAATTTGAACCACATTCTCAAGTTTCTCTCGATTCAGTGATCAAGATATGGGTAAAGAATTTCACATAACTGCCGACGCTCCATGATTCCGAGAACATCAAAGGAGCAGGATATATATTCTGCTTTCAATGTTCCATTATTTCCACAATTTTTTCAATCTATAAGTCTGATTTTCCTCAAAAACGGAGTTTAACTATGTAGAAATTCGCAAGTTAAACATAGAAAGAAAGAGAATACAAATACAGGTAACAATCGCGACATGTTTGTTTTCAAATTTAATAAATTACTTAAATTATTATTGTTTTTTATAAATAGCTTAGAAGTAACACATCCAGTGATGTTCTTTTAGAGTATCATTTATGGAATTTAAAATTTCAATGTGCAGACTCTTTTGGAGTTTCATTAAAGAAGCCCTAATTTATACCGGTCAATAATTCCCACCAATATGATTTTTATGCTATAAATACACGATAAAAGTGCGGTTAGATGAAGAATGGAGGTCCTTTACCAATATTAATCTGTCCTTTTTCTCGAGTTTCTAGTGATTTAATAAAAAAATCTACAAAGTAGCCCTATCACATTAAAAGACAAAGAAATGAAGGAGAAAAAGGTCTGCCGTAGCCGGGAATCGAACCCGGGTCCCCCAATTTCCGGGCAGGTGCTCTGACCTCTAAACTACAATGACAGAACGTTCTCTCCATCAATTTCATGGATTTTCTATTACTTATCTATCACATTAAAGGCAATTCTGTCCAAAGTTTCGTCTGATTCTGGACGCCCAGAATCATATAATATTAGTGAGATCATAGCTATACTACAAAACCAATAAAAAGAAAATATGCTTATCTTGAGGTCTTATTTCTTCATAATTAAGGATGATGAATACTTTATATATATATTTATTTATTTNTTATTTATTTATTTAATTTGAGATGAACCCGAAATATTCAGGATTCTACCTCATTGTTTTCTAAAATAAAATATTCAATGTCTCATTGTTGAAAAGGGCAGTTGGTTTTTTTCAGTTGCTTATATATTACTATATCAGTTGCTGTTATATTAGTTGGTAACTATTACTATATTATACTAGTAGCTAATATTACATTATTACCGACAGCTATTATTAAATTACTATTGAATCCTAAAATATTGTATAATTGAAGCCAAGACGTGATAGAAGTAGAAACAGAAGCCTTTTACTCAAGCCAAACGAAAAGGTCGTCTTTTAAATTAAATCACCCATCTATTCAGCGTATCTCAGAGCTCACACCTCAGTTTAAAGATGAAAGTCGATTTCACTTCCCATCCTCTCCTGAGAATCATTCGGAGATGTAAGTGAAATTACATGCCATTCAATTCGATCTACGCAAAGCAGTAGAAAGATCCCACCTTTCACAGGAAGGTAGGGATAATCGGTGGAAAGAAACGGCGCCGAGCAGAAAGCGAGGGAAGTTTGCTGAGCGGAAAAGCGATGGAGAAAGTGTCAGGAATGAGGGAGAGGGAAGTGATGGAAGAGGACTGAGATTAGCGGTGAGAGAGGGCGCGGAAGAACGGAAGAGACGTAAAACGCAGAAGAGATAGAGGCGTGGATAAAAAGAAACAGTCATCCGGTTCATGAGGAGCAAATATTGGAAGAGAGTGATAGAATAGTATAGGAAGAGGCATTGGTTCACGATGAGTAGTAGTCGTTTAACCCCAAACGTCTTTCGGTCGGTACCGTGATATTCGTAAGAAACTCGATGCTATTTCAACCACCCTTAGAATAAATATCAGAAATCGATTCGTGTATTTTAATAAGTGTCACAGGTGAAGTGAGAAGCTATAGCCGAAGACTCGGAAGCAGTCTGCGGTTGAAGAAAAATGCTAAAACGAAAATTCGAAAAGTGTAGCAGTACTATGCATTTGATGTTGAATTATTTCCTAAATTTGATATTTCTGGGTATAAAAGGCTGTATGGGATACAGAAAGAATCTTGAATTTATGCAGAAGAGTGGTAGGCCATCGAATGCGGATACGAGATGCTGCTCCTAATAGTATAGAAATTATTTTTCTGCGACCGAGAACTCTAATGTAGTTGATTACATATTCCACGGCGATCTTAACTATTGATAGGCACTTTGAGGGTGCTTATGCAAATCCATCGCAATCAGATGATCGCTTTAATTGAACCAATGAATTAGGTCAGCGTTCGAGATGAGGTGAACCGAGTCTCAGCGCGTGACATATTGTGGTTAGCGAAGTGCGGTATTGTGCGAAACATGTTAATTTGTACTTTGGTTGCTAACTTACCGATAAAAATAGACATAAATGTTAACGAAAATTTGTATACGTGAGAATGACAACAAGATTGCAAGATTGACTATATCTAAAAAATAATATAACTTTGCTAGCGGTACAAGTTTAAG
Organism: Ladona fulva; assembly: GCA_000376725.2. Lineage (NCBI taxonomy): Eukaryota > Metazoa > Arthropoda > Insecta > Odonata > Libellulidae > Ladona > Ladona fulva. Next base: position 340,401 of record KZ308841.1, read on the forward strand.
GGAGCTCGGTTTCAACCTCGTGATAAATAATCCTCAATGTTGGTATTACGTATAAGTTAGTTGGGAAAGTGACTTTTAGCATCAGACTTTAACAATTAAAATTTTTAAGGATGTGAGTTTTAAAGTTTTCCATGCCAAACGTTCAGAAACGCAAATTAATTTGAAACTTTGAGGCTAAGGCTCGGTATTGCTATGTATAGTTGAAATGGACCTTAACTAATGGTCACTTTAGGCCCCGATGTTACATATTTTTTATTTTAAGTGATGATTTTAGTTAATATCTAATATATATAGTATATTAGCTTGGAAATGGATTATAATCTTCTCTTAAACTCTTAAAAGAAAGAATTTAATAGTGGGTCTTGAATGGAGAATTAGTGAAAGTCAATCTTAAGTATACAATATAATACCGGACCTAAGATAATCGAACTCCTAAATGTTGCTTTTACTACTACTTTACCACCAAATATCAAAACAACTTTACCAGAGTTATTGGAAAATAGTTCTTTATTTTAAAAACCTTTATCGCTATCCAAAATTGAACGTTTTTTCTCCATAAAAAACTGCTAAAATATTTTTGAAATCAGAAAACGTAATCTGACCATAATATTTCGCGCAAAATCGTTGAAATTAGCATGTACTTTACAAGGCTCAACCTTTTTCTTCCAAGCCTCTTTCTCCCTCCTAAAGGAAACCCCATCTCAACATCATCTTTAAGAGGTGAGAGTAATGCTTCTCAGGCTGCCTCTCCATCTTTATTTCTTCTTATTCACTAAATCCTTATGACAGGGCTTCCCATCAGCGCTAAAATCTTTGCATACTGCGGGATGGTATTTGATCAAGAGCGTTAGGTGAGAAATAACTTTTGAGAGGACATTTTCTTCCTTTTCCTGATTATTTCTTTCGCATAACAAGTTTTTCCGGGCGAAATTATTACGTAAAGTGTCTCGGGAGAAGAAGTTACCGAAGAGTGACCGTCAAGGAGAGAGAAATTGAAAGAGGTGTGGTCGGACAGGCGTGTCGGGGTTGACCGAGAGGCTGAGAAAGATCGGTGGAGAGAGGGGGAGAAGCCGTTCGATATTTTACGAAAAACTGAGAGGAGCTGTCCTTGAAGGATTAGGATGAGGGATGTTCGCTTGCGCCTGAACCCTGTGAGGGATAAGGAAAAAGGTAACTGCGGTGAAGGGATTTCGAGGGTTTGCTTGCCCGTGGGCGTAAGCACGCGTGTTTGATGGCGATCGGAAATGCTTCTTTCGTGGGAAATTGTCTTCGATTGCGTTGCTGAAGTAATCTTCAGCGTAAGTATGCACGAAGACTCATGAAAATGTGAGAATTCCTTCCACTAACGATGTACAAGAACACCAAATTGTCTTCAAGTAGGTGAGTATGTGTAGTAAGATTCTTCTTCTGAAATGTAAGGGATTTTTCACAAAATACCTCGTCAACAACACATTGATTCTATTATTATATCTTCCATTTTTCAGAATTCATGAATTTACTACGAAAGCAATCGGGGTCCGTAGCTTTTTTAAAATATAGGTAATAGATAATATATTAAAAACTGTAGGAGTGACCAATCAAAGGGACCATCCAAAAGAAGTCACATTCGACTGGTGACCACTGCAGCAGGATTAGATCATAAGATGCCGGGAGAGTTTTCCTTATTGAATGTAAGGGCTCCCGCATAGCCAATATTGATTGACAATATGGTGAATCACGTTGTATTTTATGAATTATATAAGATTTGCATAAGGGCCCCCGGGTAGCCAAGTGGGCAGCGTGTTTGCCTTCGGTGAAAGTGGTCCCGGGTTCGATTCCCGGTGGGTGCTTACGTGCGAAATCACGTAAACTGTCGAAGCACTCTGAACAATACTACTACTGCTACTACTAATGTAATCTAATATTAAATCTTTTGCAAAAGCAGTCTAATTTTAGCATATAAAGCGTGGAAAGAGTAAAGTAAATTAAAGGTCGGCATGTCAGGAAAAGAAGACAACCTAATTGATCAGTTTCCACAAAAAAGGAGATTACATTTTTTACGCTCTTATCAATCCGTTTAAAGTTATCTGATTAGATTTTTTCTTCATTTTGCGATGTTCAGTTATTTTTATGATTATATATTATAGTTTTTTTACGATTATAATTTTTCAGAAAAAGAACTATTTTATAAATTTTTCCCTTTAAAATTAGCTTGAAACACACACATTGGAATTTGGATTTTAGAGAAACATTGAATGTTAAAGTTGCTGTTTTAATCTGGTCTAGTTAAAGGAGATTTATTTCGCTGATGATTCCGCAGATAAATGGTCTCTGGTCACAATAGAGAGGTCATAATATGCTATGAAACTATCGCATGTAATTTCTAATTTTGCGGGTACCGATAAAAACGGGACATATCAAGCCCGAAGGTCACTATAGGGAATATATAATATAATATGTACGAACTTCAGCAAAATTATCTACGGTAATGAAAAACATCAATCCTTCTGCCTTCAGGGTCACACACGAAGATAAAGCATGAATCTTTAATTGTATATTGTCCTCAAGCAGAACCAAACATACAAATTTTGCATTTACGATGGCAACTTTTCTGGATTCAGGTGCGGGCGTAGAACCTTTTTTTTACGACAGTGTAAATAAATTTGATATGCAAAATAAATTTGTGTATCATGAAAGAGAGACGTAATCTGACGCAAAAGAAATTCACAATGCCGTGAAATAAACATAGACTCAAGTGCGCGGAACGAGAGAAAGTATCCGAGACTAAAATCAGAGAGATTCTCGCGTAGCTTTAACTTAATGAAGGTGCTCGTTTCGGTTTTCCCGATCCAAATTACTCTGATGAAGAATTTTAGCGAGATCCCCGCACTACATGCAATCAAATTACGGTAGGCTGTGACGGGTTTGTCCCACTTATTTACTTCTCTCGGAAATCCCTCCTTCTTTATCTCGCGAGATAATTGGAATTGATTAAGGGTGGAATTATTATCAAGGAAATCCCATTAGAATATTGGCACTCTGATTGGTTGGAGTGAAGTAAGGAATAAAGTATCAATCATTCTGTTATAGAATGAAAATTATTAGAGATATGTTGCCAAGAAATGTCGCATTTTATTAAACGACATGTTTTAAATGTATAGGATGCCCGGTGATTTGAGGTGGCAACGATTACGTAATTGGAAGTCTTGCTTTCTGTCATTAAAACATACGCTCTGAATAAAGGAAGTTAATTTATCGTAAATGCCGCTTAAAAGCCTCGGATGTACTTTCGCGGACATTTTTAATGACGTTAGCTGAATACTGAGCGTAACTCGCTGGTTGCAGGTTTGAATTTCGAAAACAAATTCTCCGGCTAAATATTCTACGGATTAATTTCTGGAGTTTTCGGAGTATATTGCAAAGGAAATATATCTCTAAGAGAAGATTTTAGCGTGATTTTTCTGTTTTAGTTATCCTAGCCGGTTAGAGATGGGTTTTTGTGAATACCGAGAAACACTGCGCAGTTTATTGCATAATAAAAGGTAGAAAGATTCTTTAACACTATCCTATACTGATTACATAGAAATCAAATAGTAGTATTTTAATTCCATTTTTTGCTCAGGCACATGTTTAAAGTGCCCAATGTGTTTCGGTGGCTCCAATATTTTAAATATATATTCTCTTGATTATGAAATAATAATAATAATGATGAAACGTCATCGTTTGGGCGAGATTGAGACCGAAAGCCTTTCATTCCATTTGAACTATAAAGTTTATCATACATTTTGGAAAATATTAATTGTTACTTTCTTCTTATAGCATATAACAGTCTTGAAATTGTACCTTTATATTAGATATCATCATCATCATAAAACTTAATGCCGATTATTTAAGTCAAGTATGCACTGAATCTAATAAGGAAGCTCTATTTAAAATTGTATTCGTTTAGAAAGGAATCTTTGTTTCCATTTTTTATTAATTTACAACTTTAAAACCAAATTTGTATTATGTTGTTGTTCGTCATAACTGCTAGATTATTATCCTTATCATTAGTCAGTTCATCGCCTTAAAAACTAAAAATAACTACTGTTTATAATAGTATTTCATTCCTGTTCGTTAGCTAAAAAAGGTAATTCAAAATACGCCAGAAGATGTAACCTAGAAAGCAGTGTAGGCCAACAGGAGTTGACCGTATATCTGAAGCATAAAAAGGCATTAAGGAGAGCTATCTCTTGTGCTTCGAATGGTAAAATCGTTGAAATGTGTGAGATTGAAGGAGGGCGTTCCAAGAGGTGATTTTGAAATCCAGACACGCGATGTGTGAATCGTTTAGAGCGGTAATGGGGCGAATCGAGTATCGGAAGCAATAAAAAGCAAAATAGATACCGTTCTTCAATTTCAAGGCTCTCTTTCAAGTGCTCCGCTCGCGTCATCTCAATGACAGCTGAAATAGCTGGAGAAGCTCTCATTTCTGATAAATACCCGTTGTAAAGTTTTATCTATGAAGACTACGCGATGCTGCTCAACCACTGTTTGTTCTCTGAATACCTCATTTACCTATGATCGTCATATATCTTACAAGAAAAGAGACAGAGATCGTAAAAATCTCGATTTTAAATAATTTTTCATTCTCTCCTCAAAGACTGTACCTCCTCCCGACCATGGTATTAATACGAAGGGAATAAAAAAAAACAGCAACAACATTTTTCATTTGATTCGAACCTAAGAATTTTGTACGCTTCATGGTGAGAAGTAATGATAATGCGTTCAAAATATATTACAAACATGCTTCAGTTACTGTATGCAAAGTCTGGTTCCTGAATCTCCGGTCACCGGAACGCCTTCGTAAAAACCAATCTGCTGAAATTCTCTGGATAGAACATTTAACCATAATAGCTTTTGACCCATTCTACGTTGCCACCCTTTAAAAGGTGATGCAATCCAGAAATATATAAAATGTGATATGATTTGCAGAACAAATAGCATAGATAAATTGATTTATCGTAATCAATGTTGGGAGGACATTAATATATCTCAGTTTAAAAATAATTCACGTCTACAAATAAAGGAATAAAAACAATCCATATAACACTATCATTAAGTTGTTTTTGGTTTAAAACTTTTTCACAGTCAGGTAAATATTCCCAGCTTTGAGAATTCATATCAATGTGGGAACTGTTAACGAAACGATAAGTTTTACCCGCATAAATACTAACGCGCGATTGAGAATGCTGATTCTTTTCGTCCCTATACGTACACGGCAGTTTATTTATAGCTAAGATGATAAACCGTCCAACAGTATCCCCTACTACCTTTAATGGAACTTAAACAATACGATTCACCTCATTGAACGGTTTTATCGAGTTAACCTTTGCGCTCACATTTATCTTAAATTACCAGCCGATTCATAATACTGCCTCTCACGCGAAAGAGAAGCTATCAAATCCATTGGTAAGGCTTTTATGGTCACAGACATTTTCTTCTCGTGCCTCTTTTCTATCTCGAGGTCGTAAAATAAGGGCAAAGGATGTACTCCATTCTGAGGCATTAATCTGAAACACAACTTCAGCTCTCATAGACGGTTAATCAACGAATCACGGTTACAATGGATAACTCAGCACTTGAAGCCTCGATTGGAATAGAAACGAATCCATTCCGCTGTCATTTCTTACGAGCACCTCTTCGACTTCGGAAATTGGAAAATTTATGCTCCAAAAAAAATGGAGAGATTCTAATTCACTCTGGGTTCGATGGAGGAAAGGAAACGTGCTGGCTTTCGATCTGAATAGCACCCCTAATTTTCCTTATTGCTATCTGGGAAAGAAATCGCATGAGCGTTACACAGGTGCATCACGAATGCAAAAGCAATCTCACCAAATGGTATTTCGTTAACGACTCCATCGTCCACTGAATATTCCACGAATAACTACTGATTCATTTTGTTTGCACGTAGGCAGAGGCCGTGGACAGGGATGCAGTTGTCCGTCTTTCTGTGGGAGAAACGTGATTCGAATCGCTTTCTCGTCTTTCTAAGTGATTTGACTAATAAAATGTTCTCCCCGCGTTGCCAAGCTGAATTACGCCAAGCGTACTGCTTCCGCAGAGGATTATATAAAGTTGCGGGGTAAACAGACAGTGCCTCTTAGCTTTATCAGTGATGGAGGAGGATGTGATCTACGTATTGCAAGTATCCATTAAGCTAATGGATGGAAGTGATTGTCGATATGGTCAAGATGAAGAGTACGCTGAAGATTAGCTTTCAAAACATCTCATTTAGCGTTTCTAGGTCAAGAAAACAGTCTGGGCATGCTAATAAGGTTAATCCTGAACTGTTGGTTCGTCGAAAACGATTTGATTAAGTTTTAGACTGAAATATTATCTTATAAAGACAACGATCCATGTTTCAGACCTAATGGCGTGTCAGACAAAAAAGTTGAATACCATTTCTTATAAACTAAAACAAGTGAAACCTCCCTAAGAAAAACAATTTCCCGATTCTAATTTTTTTTGGGAATTGTTATTACTATTTGACTTAATCTTAAAACGTTGTATTTGCCACGATCATCCATTTTTTCTTGACCGTTATAGGAAATTTGTCACCCATTTCATTACTGTCGATACAAAGAGTACATTTTAATCATGCCATGGAGCTCCTGCAAGAATTTATGCTATGATGAGTGACGATGTTGGAATGATGGATGACATTAGTGCAGATTACTTTATAGACTCATAATATGGAGATTGAGGATGATACGTTCGAGAAGATGGACAAATTGACATAAAATATACAGGATAACCTAATTTTATTTCGTGCTTTCTGTACTAGATTAAGTTATGTAAACACAACAGATTTTCTTGAAATTAATATGTTAGATATCATGTCTTCATATTCGACATGTGGACATGGAATAATTTAATTTATATTTAAAATTATTAATTCTTATTCAAATTCTAAAAATGTATCACGTTCACCGAATCATTTTTAGACTAGGTTTAGCGTCACCGAAGATGTTCAATGAACATTAATCTGGTTTTATTTCTATGAATTAGAATAAACAAAATTTGAGCCAAAAGAGATGACATTTTCTGACATGAGAATATTTAAAATATAAGATCCTTAATCACTTAAATTCAGATACAAATTACAGATTAATTTGACGATATTTAGCAAAGACATTTCAAAATTACATTTTCTCTTAATGTCTCATCGATCTGTTTCAGCTTTCCTCATCAAAACTTACTCATGAGAGTACAAAAATTGGTCTGTTCTCTCCAAGGCATACGATATCCAGCCTATTGCATTATTTCTTTGCAATTCCTAACGTTATCACTATCGCCTTTCACTCTTCATTTAACCTAGGTTTTCCCCAATAGTTCCTTTCTTCGCTCAATTCCTCTGATTTTAAGCAATCTAGCACGCCATTTCATGAATCTGATAAAAATCCTCATATTTGCATCGATGTTTTCAGTTTCTTTCCCCCATCATTAGCTCATTGGAGGAATTCTTCATTACTAGCTTGGTCGAACCATTTTGTTTTTACGGTTGTTCCTAAGAATTTTTTATTTTACAACAAAAGTGTCCATCCGGCATAGTATTAAACAAATGATTATTTTGGTCCGGTTAATCGTACTTCTAATCGGTAATGGGAAAATTTCTATTCAGCGTTTCTCAACTCAAATTGTAAAGAGCTATTCTCTGAAATGAATTTTATCCTTATTATTATGTTGTTATTTTAATAATATTTTTTCATATTAATGATTTATNTATTATTTTTATTAAATTATCATTTTATATCAATTAAATTATCATAGTATAAATCGGTTAAAATGAAAGCGGAAAACACAAGCATTGGTGAACAAAAACGTAGCATTCGCCTGCCATAACTTTCAGTTTATATAATTCGTTTAACTCGGAACGGTAAATACTAAAAACATTCTATGATCCGTAGAGAATATTTTCCTTTCAAGTTCCTCGGATGGAATTTCACTCAACTTAAAAATTATTACAATAACCTATAAATGAATTGCAATGACTTTTTGTTCATAAATTTTGTAATTATTTTATAAACAGCTAATACGTAATTATTTTTTGCGTCTACTAGCCAAAATGTTATTCTATTAATTAATGTAAACTTATAACGTTTTTCAGTATTGGGCACGATAAATACTCCTCTCGGTGGAAATCAAAGCGGCAGATTGCATTAACTAGGAATTCGGTTGACATGAAATTCAGATCACTTACAGGCTGGTCCCATAATTTTGTGTTTACCGGTTTCCACTGTAACTTTATGGTTTAAAGTTTACAAATTTCTTCACTGCTTAATCGCCGTTATTATCTTTCTCTATAAGAAATAGAAACACGGTTGTGTTAATACACGGAAGTTTTGAAAACAAGTTCCAGAAACCTGTAGTTTGCAAGCAAACAAATTGCTAGGAAGCTCCAACAGCGAGAGAACTGAATAATTCTTTCATAAAAATAGCAACGTAGTAGCCGAAGTATCTATTGAGAATAACGCAAAGCGCAGTCACGGAGAACGCAAATGACCACTTAGACTTTCCTAACGGTTGGTCAAGCAAGCAAGTAACAGCTTTTTCGAGCTTATTTTCAAAACTCTAATGATTCTCTTTCTCAGAAGAATAAAGAAAAAGGATTCAAACATCTCAAAAGGCTGAATTACGCGTGGAAAGCGACTTATTCAAGATGTGGCTTAGGCCATTTTTGCACATTCTAGGCTTGAAACTATTGACGGGAAAATTCCCTCAGCTTCTGAAATCCATTAAAGAGCAAGCAAAAAATGGAAGAAAAGAATAATAACTATGGTATTGGAAGCAAGCGGATGCCTTGATGTAACAAGCGAACGGAATGCGTGGGACTGTAAAAGGTGCGTGATCCAGCAGGCAAAGAAGCTCAGATGATGGAACATGTGAATCGGTGGGGGATGGATTGATAGATGGATGAACGTGGAGCTCTTGCAATCTGTCGCAAAGCGGAGTATATGGGGCGTGAAGACGACGAAAACACCTTTGAAAAGTGAACAGCGATTCGATCGAAGCGAGCATAAATCAACGGGCTCCTGTCCAAATGTAGGATTGCTCACTCGAATATGAAATTTAAATTGTGAGTCGAATAAAAAAGAAGTCGATACTAAGCGATTTCCTCATTTCACGGAGAAAAATTATTAAGACTGAAATCAGTCTCCCAAAAAAAAGCGGAAAATGTCTAATGAATCACCGGAAAAAGTAAACCCATCTTTTTTATTTTTATTTTTATTTCGTAGGGAAGTTAAACGATGGATATGCCGAGTTACCAGGCAAACCGTACATTTACGGCCTTAAGTGAGTAAACTTTGCTGTAAAATAATCTTTATGGTTTCAATTTACCGAAATTTGTAATTGTCTTCAAATGTATGGTATCGCTGATAAATTTGCTTCAGTTCCAACTTTAGGAAGCAAAATCTTTGTCTGGCAATTTCCCTGACGCCAACTTATCCACGATAAGGCCTTTCTCTAGTCGAACCTGGTCTGTTTCCACTACAGATCTTTCATTTAAACGTACTATAAGCCTATAAAAGCAGCATTAAAAATCTTTAACGACAGCATCACAAGATTTTTCCGACTCTTGATTTTGGTGTGCTTTGTATACCTACACTCAATTATCTTGCCGTTCCATGTAAATGATTATAGCCAATTGACGTCGCTGTTTTTAAGTTATTATAGTTGGTGGGAAACAGTTTCTTTTATTCTCTATTCTGTATAAGTATATTTAAATCATTTGAGAATATATTTTTTGTATTTGTAGTAGCTTAGTATGTAAACTATGGCTGTTTAGATTGTGAATTGTAAAGTATAGTTGGCAAATATTGTAGCTAATGTACAATTTTAATGTACAAGGTTCCTAGTGAACAATTATTTCGTATTATTTGGGAAGCTTTTCAATATTGTTTGAGCTGATAAAAGTGATATAATTCAACGTCACCACCTGATCCAAAGTCTAACCGAGCTGAAAATGTACACTAATATATATTAATATCAATCTGTTTTCATGAAAAACTACGATTTATTTTTAATTTGAGAACTTTATATTAGGAGCTTTTGCAATTTAATGGTAGCTATTCTGTGAATAATGAGTAGATACACAAATAGTAGTGAAAAAAATACCATAGACTCACATTGAAAAGATACATTCCTTTAAAAAAACTTAAATAGTTGCTACATGAGGTGAGTAAATAAACACAATATTTCAAACTGAATTTATTTTTTTTAATCGAAGAATATAAGAATAATTTGTACTTTTACCACAAATTTTATTTTCACAAAACAGTTACTCGAGGTTTATTATTTTTTTTATTTTTCTTGTCCAATTTTATGAAATCATGACACTTCGAGCTCGAATTACATTTCGCTACTCTTTTTAGTGTATTTATTAGGCTTAAAAATTAACTAAAATGCAAGAAGAAGTGATTTATGCCCCTGATAAGTACTTATACTATATATATTTAATATTTACGATGTTGGTCTTAACAAGCTGTCGCACAATTAGTAAGCAAATTATTAAGACGCGAGATGACAATTGCTCTGCTCTTTTATTTTATTCTCTTCTGGCAAATTTGACTTCGTCTGAATGGTCAGGATGAAAATTTTAAGATACGAAGCAATTTTACGAAGATACCAGGAGGATAGTTTAGGGAATATTGACTTTCCCTGAAGTATTGCAAGATGGTACATGATGGTCGAAAGAATCATCTTGGATAATAAACGGTTAAGGATTAATCCGATATAAGAAACGGAATTGGGTGGGAAAATCCGTAGATCGGCGACGAGGGTTTGATGGTGGAATAAAGAAGGCCTTCGAGAAACCCGCAAGGCGAATGGTGAGGAACAGGGGTTAATTTGGCGAAGCAAGATACAGTTGTAATTAGTTTGGAATGAGGGAAAGCTATAATGGATGGGGTTCAGTAGGAGTCAAGCTCTCTCTCGAAAGTGGAGAAATTCAGTCATTAATAAAGGTGGAATGTCTCGAGCAAAATTTTATGCCCCTGTTGGTGTGATTTTCCCTTATTCACGAAGAAGATGCTGTTTTGGATTAATGTAATATTTCTCTTGCAGCGGAAGTCCAAAATTTCAGTTTTTAGTTCAGAGATACAAATTTAACGCCATTAGCTTGATTTTCAGTCGAGGAATGAGGGCATAGAACGACTCGTATATCACAGAGCTCCTAAAAGAAGAAATGAGGAAAATTTTAATTTGCTGTGATTTCATTTCCGTGCATCTTTCTTGATGATGGAACTGGAGAACTGGAGATTAAAACCCTGAATTTGAGTTAAATATTTATCTAATTGAGACCTTTTGCTAATTATTCGATTACTGGGAAATTTCTTTGACATGATCTTGAGAATAAAATAGTCATATGTACCATATGATACAATTTTTTGAAGGAGAAAAGCGGAAAATGAAATGTGTAAAAAAAGATTAATAGGAGAATAATGGTGGTCATATGAAATTATTTCATACGAAAGGTTATTCAATCAAGGCTCGTGTAAATAACGGAATGCTGTGAAAAATGATCGAGGCAGCTCTTATAAATAGCGTGTATATAACTTATAATATAAAAAATGAACTCACATTCGATATATCCATTACCTGTGAAGGAGATTTTATCGATTTTTACATAGATTCCCCAAAATATTTTACAATTAACATCATTTATTGAAAATAACTGCCTGATGTTATATTACGTAAACACTGAATAAATATTCTTTGCGAAGAGAAATGTTAAGAAGGCGACAACTTATCTCTAATGAAACTATAGAACTCATGCGCTATGAAGCAAGGAGCATGGATGATGAAATTAAAGCATGGATGATGAAATTAAAGCATGGATGATGAAATGTTTTTTCTTTCAATAATTTAAACACAATATGAAGATCGACCCAGGTATAATGTAGTTGTCCAAGTTTTTCCTTACCTTTTTAGTGGGCCTATATAAGCGCAAATAACGACATTGAAGGAAGATTGCTTCGCTGAATTGTTACCTATTGTTAATAAATCGAAAATTATCATTGCAATAGTTCTTTTCAGTGGAATTTAAATTGAGAATAGAGTTTCATTTTTGTGCATAATTAACACAGATAATTTTCGTTTTCCCTCATAAGTAATCAGGCTTTAATATTGGAAATTCTAAAAAGATTATTCTTGCAATTGAATGATATTTTCAGAAAAGGATGAAATAGATGTTGAAAAAGAATAAATATGTCAATCTAGAAGCAAAAAGAAATTTCCAAGAAAACTTATTTTGACATGTATTGTACCAGTAAACTGTAAAAGAAATTCATAATGCGTCTTTCCAAATAGATACTTGATCACTTTTGATTCTTCCGTTCCGAATTTCATATCATTCATCCTTAATTATTATCTGGTTTATGCAGATTCTGCATTCACCTGATTCAATTATTATCTCAATTCCTTTTGTATGTCAGTAATTACGCCGTCATCCAAGAAATCGAATGAAAAGGTAAACAATTATGTAATTTTATCAGCCAACCGTTGCGTTTAACTCTCCTAATAACATTAGTATCCCATGTTTTGCTATATCTGCGTCGCATAAAAAATAAACATAACTTTTTATCCAAAACGGGAACGACTATTCCATCGCCGAAGAAAGGTTTAGCACAGCGTTTAATATTAGAATGGTGCAGAGAACCTGCCAAGTCACGCTGAAATACACGACCAAATTACATCCTCCAGCAAAAAATGAAGTGCCCAGAGAAACTTTATGAATGCATATTAATGTGTCTGCCCCTATACGTGGCGAAAGCTGGAATATATAATATCGGTGCCCTGAGAATAGCGGGAGAAACTCTCTCCAATGTTTTACATGAGCAATGCGGGCTGATCTTCGCCGCCATACCCTCGACCTCCGTTAATTCAACGCCCTGGCATGATAATGCACCTCCATGAAATACCGCGAACTTGAGAGAGTTCTATCGCTGCGAAAATTGGGCCAACCGCTGGTTTATGATCCCCGAATCCACATACCTTAAACATCCTCTCATCATCCCATCTCATATCCCATTCGCCGCACATCTCTCTTCATTCTCTTCCTCCTTCTCCGAAGCCCCTGGCAGACATTGCTCATCGAGCAGCTTAAACTGTTTCGCTCAAAACAATATTTATTCCTTTATTCCCGAACCATTTTCTAGGTTGTACATGTGCATCTACATATATACCCTGCATGCCGCCTTTCTGCATGTGGCAGGGGGATTAACACCGAGCTTTCGAGTTACCTCTAGCTGATTGCTGTCGCTTATCGTACACGGAGAAAAAGTCCTTAAAATGAATTGTTCTCGCGACTATTCATCTTATTTTACGCTCTTTGTTGGATCAGCCAAAGTAGCAGGGCGGTCGTATAATACCGATTACGTGTTCCGCAAATGTACTTTCTCTGAATTTATCAAGCAATCATTGCATAGTTTCTAATCCCCTTTCTTTCAAGGATACCCTTCCTGCGTTTGAAAACATTTCCGTAACGCTTGCTTTTTTATCGTGGAATTTTTCAGAAGTCGTACCGTACCGTCTTGCGATACACTTTCTAGACTTTGCGGGTACACGTTGAATCCGCAGTATCCAATAAATTGGCCGTATATTCCAGATGCAACCTGATCAAGTTGAAGTAACATAGCTCACTAACCTTTTGCACCATTGCGTCTCCCTACAACGCGTTTTATAAAGCAGAACCTTTATAGTTGCTTTAACGTAAATTTCCCAGCAGTGTGTGCCCTAGTTTCAGTTATTTGTTCGGGTGATTACGAGAGATTCAATTGAGTCGACTACATTTGTATTCAATCCACTAATTTTTTGCGGCTAATTCTGACGCTATTGCTTCCTTTCGAAGAAATTATCTACAGAGCATTTGCTTTAATATCTATTCGCTGTTTGCGCACCGACTTTGTATGTACATAAGCTGAATCGTTTGACGATGAAATTCGATTTTCGACGTTTGATATTTCTCTGTATGTTAACAGGACTTTCGCAAGTAGGTTGACTTATACCTTATTTCTTTGAGATTCAATTTTTAATTTATCAGTTTTAGTTCTTTAGCCAGCTTTACTTTATTAGCCTTCAGTTTATATTTTAAGTTTATAAGTTCATCATATATGTTTGAAGCGTCCTTCATTCTACAAGTTTTCTTATATATATATATATATAT
>KZ308841.1:358369-442577 GCA_000376725.2 Ladona fulva
AGGAAGATAACAGGAGTGACAGACATCATAGATAAGGTAAGATCACTGAAATGGATGTGGGCAGGCCATGTTGCAAGGAGAAACGACAACCGATGGACATCAGCAGTTCTGAACTGGATACCAAGAGACGTGAAGAGACCAAGAAGAAGACCAAGGGACCGATGGAACAGAGACATCATTCAGTATTTAGGGGTAACATGGCAACGAGAAGCTCAGAATAGAGAGAATTGGAAAGCGCTTGGAGAGGCCTACATCCGACGTCGGATTGAAAATGGCTGATGATGATGATGATGATGATATATTACTAATCACGTACATCATTTTAATGACATCTGATAAGGATTCTAAATTAGTCTTCGTCGAAGGCAGTTCCAGAGGAAGGAAGGACATGTAATTTCAGATAGTTCGCTTATTCGCCCCGATTTAACGGCTAATACTTTCGAAAATCCTTAAGAAACGAAGCGTCGGCTAATATTCTCGTTAATGATTATTTATACAAGAGACGCATACTGTGATTCAGCAATTTTATTATTTTTCAATTATCATTCGACATTTGCAAGTAAACAAAGGGCAAAAAATTCGAAGATGCAGCCGGAATTTCGTTCTAATTGCGGTGGCGCTGTCATAATGACGCGTCTTCCAGAGCACGACATTCTAGAGATTGAGTCTCCGCTCTGAAATAAAAAATCTCTTTGTTTTTAGTCACACTCAGGGCGACTCAGCCATCTTCCACGATTACCTCAAGGATCATTTATTTTTTTTTCGTCATTTGTCATCTTCCTCCACCCCTTTAGCTATCCTCTTTCCCCTTCCGAAACATCTGTCTGGACTCGCCTAATTCCACCTCGTCCAAATACTCGCCCACACGCTTTAAACCGCAACACTTTAGCCGTAATTCCCCATCTTCGAATCCTGCAATTGGGATATGTGTGAGATGAAGCGCTAGAATTGGGCGGAAGAAAACTTTCCCGGAACGTCGGGTGATTAAGGACTCAGCTGCTCCTTGATATGGGCTTTTCGCCAAGTGGATCGCGACTCTCTCTCCCCCTTTTCCTTCGCCTTCACAATGCTTCCCCACACCACTTTTCCACTAATCATCTCTCCACTCGGAACGTCGCTGCATCACTCGTTAGCCCATGTGTATGCGGATGGCAAAGATAACCATCAGAGAAATGAAGAATTTGTGGCTTTCCCTTCGAAGATTGTTTTCGAGAATATGGCTTTATTTGCCGAATCATAAATAAGTGAAGGTGCTCATAGGTGTCGATACATTTGCAATGGAAATGCCGGAGAAGATGTTTGTGAAGAGGTCCAAAACGGGAAATTGAAGTCGCCAGTTAGTAAAAATGAAATTGGGAAATAAATTACGGCGGAGGCGCTTGCTTTGCAAGTTAGGAGGCGATAAACGCGAAGCACATTTGTTTTGCCTCGCATAAACAAAACATTAGCGGGAAATGGAGGACGCTCTCTCCCGTACGAAAATGGATTAGTGAATGGACATTTTTGCGCGTCATTTTTCTTCTCAACTTCGCTATGTGCCCAAAACTAAAATGCTCCCGACAATGGAATTGATAGCCGTAACTTGGACAACTTCGGAAATTCTTTTTAAGATGCTATTGGTAATTAAAACCTTAATTGCTGTTTCTATATCAAGAAAAATATATTTCTTTCATGTCTCACAAAGTACAGCCTTTTATATCGCTTCCTTTGGTCGTCCTTTTTTTTTGATAAAGTACGTTCATTAAGAATTTCTTAAATTCATTCCGCAATGAATGAATGAATTGAATATGAAAATAACTCCCTTATATGTCAAAAATCATTAAATCAATTCATAGGAGAAAAGCTTTCCTATTAACCAGATCCAATTTAGCACATTAACTTTTCAAAGGTGAACTTATACATAAAATTTACTCGTATTACTTAAAAAAAACTTGATTTAAACTGTTTTATAGAAATAGGTTTTTATTCCTATTAAGAAATAATTTATTTGAAATCAGTTTTGCTTACTTCTATGATGTATATCTTTCAATTTTATCACCTTTCCAAATTATTTCCTTTCAATTCTTTTCAATCAGAAATGACAGGTGAACGTTTTCATCGAATTGTAAGTAGAATCAGTGCGTTGAAATGGTTTCGCGGCAAAGTTTGGAAGACCAAAGTGTCCTTTATGATGGAGGCATAAAAACAGCGAATGTATACCGAGCCATTGTAATCGCTGCTGGATTAACCTTCACCTCCAGAATTCAAGCAATTAGGTGTACGTAAGCTCAGCAACTCTAATCCCCTTCCTGGGAAATTTCATCTGCCTGAATCTCTAAGCTCTTATTCCGAATTCAATGTGACCGCTGGTATTTAGATTGCATCATTCGGACGAGTCCCGTCGCACATACAATGAAGTTAATCCTAGTTTTGCATTACGAGGGAGTAAATTTTATTGATGTATCATCTCATGGTCGCTTCATTTGTTAAACTTCCGGCTTACATGAAAACTTCGTTTTATTTTTGGAAATTGCTTGATAATTTGACAAATGTATCGAGGACAGTGTAGGATAAGGGAATCATTATTGTGGTTATTAGTACATAGTATAAAATTATTAGAGGAGAACATCCAGTCACACTTAATAATGATTTCGAAAAGCTAGCGGTAATCACGATGCCATTTGATTATTAAATCAGTTGTTGCATATCGCTAATTATGAAAGATATTTATTTTAATTTCAAATTTGAGGTTGGCAAGTTTGATTGTTTATGATGTTTTTAATTTAAGTGAAAAAATAACTTCCTTTATCTCTGATTTTATTATCCTGCAGCAAACTAAAATATCTTTAATAAATTACTATATCAGAAAATATAGGCTCTTTTCTGCAATCTATAGATACATTTATCACTTTTCGAACCATTGAATATTACGTATATTTTGAGATATTTCGGTTTATTTCTCCGTTGACTAATGCTGAGAATATAGCCATGAGCATATCAGAGAGGGTTTTCATCACAGGTTCGGTAATTAATTGAATTCTACAGGCACTAGAGATGGAACACCCTGGACTTTCCGATTTTTCTCTGAATCCATCAGTTTCGACTCTCTCCAGTCTCTTTCACATAGTGACAGCACTTGACCTTTCGAAAACATCTCTTTTTCCGCATAAAACTCTCATCCTATAGATTTCTTTCCTGAGGGTCTAATAAAAAAGGTGAAGGCTCGTAGAAACTCGAGTGTCAAACCAACGAGGTCGAAGATGTTCGAATAGTTGGAAAAATACGAATTATTTAAAGATAAGGTCTAATATGTCTAACTACTTAAAGAATGTCATTCCTTAAGTAGTTAGTTTAATGCATGACTAAAACCTAACACGTTACTGAAAGCTGTAGGTATATGTATTTCTTATGGTCACATTGGGCATATACGTAGTAATATTTATCTATATATTTACTGTAAAAATAAGAAAAAAATTTAATATCCTAAAGCGTGATTGCATTTAGCATTTAACATTAATAGAGTTTAAACATTATTGGTTTTCTCCCACAAAAGAAATCCTTTTTAAACGCTTTTTTCTTATTCATTTATTTGTGTCACATATTTGTTACTATTTTCCAAAGAAGCTGAAACGATTTAGTTTACAATTATTCTAAATTAGCAGTTATTTAAGGCTATCAAATGTTCAATTAAAATTACTAGAGAATAAAATGTTATTGGTAACACTTGTATCAAGTTAAGATTCTTTTGATGAATAATACGGACAATGGAATAGAAATAATTTTTTTTTTCGACTGCGTTAAAGTTTCCGTGCACGTGAACCACCTAAGTTTCTTTTAATGCGTGTCTCAATTTCATACTCCAAGTGTCCAACGCCATGCCTGATTAAGCTTAAATGTACTAATAAATAATTGTACCCTTTCTATTCCTTTTTCTTCTCATTTCTACGTTTGCAGCGAGGAACCTAAAAAAGAGAGCCGAAGGTGATTAGAACACTGAAACGAGGCTCTGAAATTAGATGTTACGGCCGTTCACAACATTCAGACCATTTTTTGCCCGCGGCACATCGTTGGGGATCGAAGTAATCAAAGGAGTGATCCCGGCACGTTTTGTTAGACTATCTCGTTCTAGTCAGCGTTTTATTCAGCCTTTCCGGAGCAGTTTCCCGTAACAAAGCAGTAACCTCGAGGGTTTCAAAGGCCGCGAGTTCAATGTTGCGTGAGTTGGCTGGAGAATATTTGCCTTCTGTACGACGGGAAAGAGCCAAAAGGGGTTAAGAAGTGGAGTCGGCGGATAAGCTCTCTCAGTCGTTCGCCAAAGGCCCGAGGGATGTGCGCTGAGCAGCACCCGAAGAAAATAATCGGAAACGATGAAATTTGCTACGAATGATGGTTAGAGATGGATAAAAAGAATGTTTAATGACAAACAGGGTCCATCTAAGAGAAGGAATCCAATTTTTCCGCAATGACCTGCTTTATTGGCTTCAAAGAGCATATTGCCGCCGGATCTTCCTCTCGTGTTGAAATTTTCCTTGGTGCAAGTTTCTTAAAATGTTTTGAATTCCTTTTGAGGATTCTTATATGAAAGATACTGTTTAGTTTGTGGAACTTCTCCGATTATGAGGTCTTGGGTTTGCATCTCTACTGAAGAAGGAGGTTTGGAATTTTCAAACAAATGTACCTCGACATCTCTCAGGTTCCATTCTTAATATCACCATTATTTATTTTATTATACGCTTGGTTTGGAGCAAATTTTAATATTAATGCGGAATTTGGATTACCGTGTCTTGTGTAAAGAAAATCGTACTTCAAAAAAACATTAAAAATTGACATTTTAAATGCAAAAATGGGTTTTTATTCTGTCTCGGAGCGAACATTTGGGAATCACAATTATTCGTGTTTTTTGGAGTTTGGTTATCTTTACATATTTACAATACCACCAGTAGCCTGTTTTATCTTACATATTAATGGGTATGGAAAGATCTTTGACATTTAAAGTAAAAGAATGAAGGATGAGGTAGCTGGAGCTTACTGATGCTGAACTTAAATTCAACGGATTATGAAGTGTCACAGAAAATTGTGTTAAAGAGAACTTTTTAAATTAAAGACTTGTAGAAGGATGGGCAAGGATTTATGATTTTAAGGATGGAAAAGTGGATTGTGCTTATTAAGGATAACATGATACTCGACGTATACAGATTTGAGCAGAAAGTTTTAATGAAAGCACCAAACTGCCATACTATTTTAAAAATTAAATAGCAGAGTAAAACTAATGAAATATCGCAAAAGGTTACCTCAATAGCAGTATATAAAATAAGAATTCGGAGTCTGTAAGATAAACATTACTAGTTTTCGAAAACATTTTAGGATGAGGATACATGTTCCCTCTAGGACTATTTAATATGAGGTAGAGTAGAAATTTATTGCACCAAAATGCTTCACAATCAAACCAAAGATATTTCAGAAGTGGAATAAAACGTGTTAGATGCATATGCAGCAGAGGTAATAGGTATAGAGTATTCACATGTAGTACGTTTAACGGCAACTAATCAAGAATTTATAAATACGTTACGAGAAATGGAGTCTCTAGAGGTACTGTGTTTGGTAAAGACTATAAAGTTCAATCTCGGGTAAATGTGACCCAGATATCTATTGTTTTGGCGGCTGTGTGCCATACTCTGTGGGAAGCGAATTGATATGACGATGTAGGAGATGGTGATTACAAAGGAACGCGATAGAATGATGAAAATAAGAGGAAAATGCACGTGACTTTACAAGAAAGGGTATCTAAATTACCAAAATACTCCTAATAATAATTAAAGTGAGAGATAATTTAGGAAATATCAACTCTTAGAATATTTTGTCATAAAAANAAAAGTTACATATAAGAATATATTAGAACTGTCGATATTAATATTTATCGTGTTTTTCATAATTTTAGGTGTTTAAAATTTTTCATAATCATCTATCAAATTAATCCGTTAGGTTAATTGACTTATTTTATAATATAATACTTATTGATATAAAATACGATTTTTCTTGAAATATACCAATATATCAGAGTATAGTTTTATCACGATGAATTTTGAAATTAATTAATTGCATTTCGAAAAAATTTGAATTGTCTCGCCGAAGTATAAGCAACTGTAAATTGATAGTTACATATCTGCGTAGGAATAAGCAGTGCTTTCCTGGAGCATGCATTAAGAATAAATTATTTTCCATCACATTGTAAAGGTTATTAGTAAGATATTAGTTCGAGAAATTTAACTTTGTTTGTGAATTAATTGTGGTATTGCTCCAAATAGTAAAAAGCGTGTCTCATCCGTTGGATTAACTTCTGTATGATTTTAAAACAATATATAAAGAATTAACTCTACAAAGAAGATGTGTTGATGTAACTCAGTGCACGTAGTCTAGCATCCTCTGTAGATAAAATATTCCAAAGTATTGCATTCTAAGTGATCCAGCGTTGAGTTAGATTTTCTGAGCAATATTCTTTTGCCCTTACGTCCTTTGGCTCCATCAGGGCTTTCCTTAAAAGCTAATTATCCCGTCGGTGACCTAGACGATTATCCACGTGAACACGGACTTTAGACTACTGCTACTTAAGTAGGTTAAACGTCTGGACGAACAGTTGGGAATTAAATTTCATCCCGATGACTATCCGAATAGAACAATTTTACGAAATAAAACACTGAAACTGCTCTACTCCGACACTCACCGGTATTTTACACGACATTTACAACAATTATATCTCAAAAAGTACTCACAAAAGAAAGGGGATATATATTTCACAGCTTGAGAGTGTAACCGATAAAATACAATTCTATACAATTTCCTCAGCTATTGAAATCCTTCGGAAAGTTAGATTTTATATTTGTTTGCTTTAATGGAAAGTATTCCAGTATATAACTTGCAGTGGTTCATGAAACTGAACATTTATTTTATTCGAATATTTGTGGATAATTAAAATGGGTGAATAGAAGAATGGATATTCAGAATTTAAAAGTGTCCCTCGGTGGAAATATTTGCCGCATCGTCATTGTGTAACTTCGCCAAAATTGTGCTTTGGTGGCATTTTTATTTGGATTGATATGAAATTAAAATACGCGTAATAAAAGGGAAAAACTTACAGATATTGAATAAACCCTTCACTTTGTTTCACACGAAGGTATTCCCTAGCAAAGCAATCGATGTTGTAGAATAAAACAT
Source organism: Ladona fulva (assembly GCA_000376725.2). NCBI lineage: Eukaryota > Metazoa > Arthropoda > Insecta > Odonata > Libellulidae > Ladona > Ladona fulva. Next base: position 365,561 of record KZ308841.1, read on the forward strand.
TGTCGTTCGACAACATCAATAAAGTGGTGTCTACGTTTCCTTTTGTTAGTACAGTACTATTGGAGCGCAATATTTGAAGAGAAATAATTTTGATTTTATCTAAAATTGGAAAGTGGAGATCCAGAATCGTAACAATGAAATATAAGAATCAATTTGGATTGAGTATAACTCGGAATCGCACCTAAAATTGGATCTTTTAATCCTTTTAATACCGAAACCGTAGTAAAAAACAATCCTGTGGATGATCAGTATATCCGTCAATTTACTTCTCCGCTGGCTATACTAAAACACCTCACTTTACCGAATTCCGTGGGCCTGGGAATGTCCTCATTTGGCCTTTCACATAGTGGATTTAGCGCCTAAGTAATCCTCAGGCGAGAGTATATATAGACGTTTAGAAATTGTTGGCTTCAGATTATGATTGATGTATCTCCTTCGCAAAACCATCGAACAGTTCCTCCTCATCTGCAGTACGCTGAAGAATCCCATCGCTGATTTTGAGGTCGTCCAATTGCAAGTGAGCGAATCAAAGCCGAAATGTTCTAATCAACCACCTCGCTTATCAAACTAAACCCGTTGCACACTCGTGATTTTCCACTGGACAGTAATCTTCATCGGTCTTCCCCAGTAACAACGCAACGCCAGTCCAATTATCCTTATGGCCGGAAAACCAACGCGGATAGCTTACTAACAGGGCATTGAATAAATCACTGAGTTGATGCGTAATTAGTCAATGAGGTTTTGTAAATTAACCCGATCAGCTTCTTGCGTTTGATGCTAGGCTCATCTACGCCTACACTACGGCTTGGCTCATATATGAAACAATGAATCGATCATGTTTAAATATTATCATGTGATAAATCATAGATTCTTGTTACATTCGATGTGATGAAAGAATTAATGCAGGGTGTTTTCTCGGGATAAAATGTCGGGAAACATTAATGTCGGTGAGATACCTTAGAGTAAAAACACGTTTCAGTTTGTTTTGATTACGTTTTTTGACTTCTTCTCTGCCGGAATGTTGTTTAATTGAAAGAATGAATTGAATATACTTTCGAATAAAGCAAATATCTTCCTAAAACAAAATTGGTAACAATACTCTGGTCAAATTTTTATTTATAAATTTACAAATCTCTATTACCGAATAATGGCATATTTAAGCCAAATTTTCAGTAATCACTAAAAGTTCGTTTTTTTTTTAATTACACAAGGATCAACTTATTTCTTCATCTTCAGCATTCTCTCGAAATTTCAATATTGACGTTTTTCGGAATTCAATAACAAGTTACTGATTAAATTACTAAAATAAAAATATTTCCTCTCCCTGTTTATCGGATATCAGAAGTATATTACTATAAAGTCAATTTTTAACTCTGATGATGGGAAATCATTTCGAATAATTTCTTGCGAAACCTTAACATGTAACCTGAGTCAATAACTAGTCATTCTCTTAAAATAGTAGTATTATTATTGTTAAAACAGCGTCGACTACCAATGTCATTTCGCACATATGAGCCCCCACCGGCAATCGAACCCGGGACCGCTTCCATCAACGGGGAACGAGCAGCCCACTTGGCTATCAGGGAGCCCTTATCTTTAGGTAATTTGTCGTAAATAACAGAAGAAAGAAAATTCATAAATCCATATTCACAGTTAAATAACTCTAATGCTGTGTGGTATCCATGTAACCTTTGGTGATATTTATGGAAAGCTCCTCTAACAGGTCTGATAATCTGTAATATTACTCCTCACATTTATATTCTTCGTTTCCATTTATAAAACATAATCTATAAGCGATAGAGCAATTATTATAATTAAAATATCTTAAAAAGTTACATATAAGAATATATTAGAACTGTCGATATTAATATTTATCGTGTTTTTCATAATTTTAGGTGTTTAAAATTTTTCATAATCATCTATCAAATTAATCCGTTAGAATAATTGACTTATTGCGTAGAATAAAATATCATTTCATGCAAGGTAATACTCTAAGAAGTACAAAAGTCCATTGGTAACTAAATTTAAGTTCTATATTCATAATAAAATACATTACCAATAATCCTGAAAGAACAATATGATTACTTACGATATCTTCAACAAATTATATAATTAACTCCGTTTATTCTTTATTAATTGTTAACATCTATTAGCCTTATTTTGTAAACTTTTCAGCAGTAATATAAAATAAACGTAAATCATAATTACCTCGACTTGTAGCCATATACTTGCTGTTAAAATTTTAATTATTTCCTTAAAGTATAAATATAACTGAAGCATACTTTCTTTCAGCTGTAATTTGCAATGATTAGTGGTTATGAGATACATTTAGCAAACGCCTCGATTTGTTAACTATTCATTGAAGTAAGCTTACCGAAGTTCATACGATCTACTGCGTGTAACTTAGACACTACATGAAAGAGTATCCTAATTCAGATTTAAACATTTAGCTTTCTACTGCATTAATTTCGTACGTACCTAAAGTTTTATTTGTTATGTTAGATAAAACGTATCAGAGTGTTGAATAATGGAAAAAAGTCTCTGTAGTTGATGCTTCGAGCGCTTCCTGGAAGTTTTAAACTCACTCGGGTCATTTGATTTACTTCATAACTTCAATGGACGAGAAAGATCGGCCCACTCGTTCGTAATCGATTATTTCCGAAGAGGACCTGGTTACCCTTCAACGACACGCTCCTCTTATATTCAATATCTCTTGCTGCTGGTGCATGCCCGCATTTTCTCCATGTACTTGGGTCACTGAGCATTAGGTCGCCATGAGTCTTCCGTGGAGGAAACGGCCATTGTAAGGGAAAGAGAGAAAGGCGATGGAAGGTGGTGATGGGGGAGCAGAAATACTAGCGCACCGATCCGCCCTTACAACTGGGTCGACCTCTATACAACTACTCAGGTCAGGTTCTCAGACTAAAGACGTCACGACCTCTTCCCTGATAACGGCAGCGAAGGTGTCAACGCCTTGCTGCTGTATATGAGCTCCACGGAACTGTTTCTCTCTCCCCAACTCACTCCATATATCTCCTGCCTTCCTTCGTATCTACTTCGCCGTAAAGCTTCCCGTCAAGGCCGGTGAATCTCACTCACCGCGAATTTGTACTATAACGAGGATGTGGGCATACATTTTCAAATATCCCCGTAAGTATTGTTTGCTACAAGATTAAAATCTAGTTGCATGACCCATTTGAGTTTTCGCTTGATGATCTCAACGGTTGAAAGCAAGAGGCATGGATAGAAATTGATAATGGATAATTTAAGGCAATTAGTCACAGTGGTGACGTGCTTCTTTTTACAGGATTTTAGTTTAGTTTTTATTTAAAATCGACGAATGAGTGAGGCTGATCGCACCTCCTGAACTGCACGCGATGCTGCTGCTTAAAATATTATAATAATCAAGCAAAAATACGAGGCAATATTCACTTTCTTGCGGTTTCTGATAAGGTGTATGTTACGAAAGGAGGTTCTGCAATACACTTCAGCGCATTGAACTCTGAAATTGAATTAATGACATAGCTGACGAATTTGGGCAATCAAAGCTTAGGCATCAAATGATCTTGTGTCTGAAGCTCATAATTTCTGTTCAATTTTCCTCTATCAGGCAGAGGGGTGCATTTGTAACAGCTTCGATCACAGATTATGTGCTCATGACATTCACTTCATTTTTTATAGTCCTAAATAATTCCTATCGGTGATATCTTGTCAAGGGAATGCGTGGTACGGTGACAGGTTTCAGCTATGAATAAAAAATCATTTCCTCACGTATCACAATCGTAAAATTTTAAGCGTACGCAACCCTTGAAAAATTGAATAGTCTTCTTTTTTAAAGGGTAACATTTGGTTGTACCTATGTCATTTTATTCATTCCTAAGAAATGGATAACGAAAATAATGACTGCTGCGTGAGGGTAGAAATCACCATATCGGAAGTCATGTAGATAGTTAACTATGGATGAGTGGTATTGGAATTGATTCATAATGAATAGTTTGTATGTACATACATACAAATAGGAATTAAGCTGTCAGTGAGATCACATCAGTTCATTTGAGGGTGCAAAACTAGGGTTGAGCTGAGCGAGTGCTGATAGAAGAAAGATATAAGCTTGGTTAATGTGAAAATGCTTGTCTATGGTATCCAGAGTAGAATATTTTTCAATAAAAATTAAAAGAAATTAATATGAATATGAAAGTAGGTTTAAATTCTGTGAAATGAGAAGAAAAGTGAGCAAAACCTTCCGTATGCTGCACCAGATTCAGGTTTAAAGTATAAGCACATATTTACTAGGTGTGTAAGGAATACGAGTTCTTCGAAGAATGATTTGAATTATCTAATCAACTAAAAGGAAAATTCGCAATTCCTTGAGATTCATAAGAGAATATATTAGTATAGTTAGGCCATACAAGTAAACGGCGAGATATGGTCACAGAAGTAATTTATGGGAAGTCGAAAGTTATGTGGAATATGAGACAAAGAATATTAAGAAATAAATGACAAGGGGAATAGGTGAATAGATCATATGTTAGATAATAGAAGTGATGCTCGTGTATCAAATGTACCTCTAAATGAAGAACAGTAAAGATAATGTCCCTATTTCAGGAAGCATTTGTTTCCTGCAACAAATCGAGCGTTATAGAATCCCCGCTGCTTACATTTTCTGCGACGGAGTGTCTCCGTAACGTTTCTTCCGCTTTATTTTTGCCATTTCCTCCGCGCATCGCTAACACGAGCCATTCCTTCTCTTCCGACTGCATGTTGGCAATTGTGAAAGCAGACGTCATACGTGACGTCAGACTGATCCTTCACCGTCATTGGCAATCTTTTGGACGGTTGCCCGATCGTGCTAAGGAAATACGTGGACGGGTTATGCAGCGTTTTAAGGATGACCCGGAGTACAACAGCGCATTCATCATAGAAAGGGAGATAGGATAGCATTAGGAAGTAGTTATTGTTCCATTTATAAAATGTTTTGCTGTGACGAAGATGGAACACCGACTGTATTCTCTACCTTCGGTTAACCTATTTTAAACAAAAAACGTTGCAGAACGCCAGAATTATAATTTAATAATGGATTTCCATGATGCGGCAAGAACTCTGTGACGATGGAAAAATGTTTTATTGCATTGTTTATTCCTAACCGCGAGTGGCTCAACTGCGCATCATCATTCTCTCGAGGCCGTGATCAAAAAACAGTGAACTATCATACTAAAGCTCTAAAAGCTATGTTTCAAAACGTTGAATCCTAAACTCAGGAATCTTGAAAAAATAAAATTTATCGCGAATGAAATATTCCTCTGCTTTATTATTAACAGAAAATCGGAGTTTTTGAAAATAAGTTTTCACTATTTTCATCACGCGATATCGTCTCTCACTCCTGTCTATCGTCGCATTTCTTGATGTAAAACGCAAATCGTAAAAATAATGCTAAATAAATGGAGGTATCATTTCCATTAAACGCCAAAAATGTATGCTACATTTCGTATGGATTCTTCAAAACTTAAACTCAGCCTGCGAAATTTTAACATAAACATATTTATGGAGCCTAAGACTGTAGAATTAAGCTTCTGTTTCACTCACTTTTTTCGTTCCAGATATCATACTATTTAAGTTTTCTGCTGCAAAAATTCTCTCTCCTACTTTTCCGTCAAAGTTTTCAATCTCTCAGAAGGACTGCACATGCTAAATTCTTTACGCCTGGAACTCCATTCGCTCAAATGAAAAGAATTTCGCTCCCTAGGTCGGTTTTTAGAGAAGCGGAAACTACCTGCCCGAAAATTAGAGAACCGCGCTGAAAAGTTATCACGGAGTTGTCCATTTGAGACGGGAAATTACTCGAAAAGAACTATTCTCATGCGCAGACAAAAATTCCTCTTATTGTTCGCGATGTGGAGAGGAGCATTAATAAGTTTCGGGCAGCGTACATATAAGCGGGCAAGTCCAAGCTACGTTTGTTCCTCGCCGCTAATTTCATTTTCCACCCATTCCATCTGCTGTGTCCCATTTAAAATAACTACTGGCACTGTTCTGTTGACGATGGAAGCAGGTTTAAACTCTTGTAAGTGCTTAGAATACCAAAATGTCCCGACAACTTCTAGCATTTTAATAAACACAGATGTCCAAGAAACTTTCAGGGAAAGAAATTTCAATTCCACTGACGGTTATATTCATTTGAATGGTATTATCAAGGACTTCTTTTTCTCAAACAGTGCATTTTTCCTTACCGTATTCTGTCTAAGATAAAATAGGGGTGTATACATGGATATGCAATTTATTGAAACATAGTACTACAGCTAGACTTATTTCCTAAAGATATTTTCCTTCAACCATGCAACCACTACCAACTGCACATTATAGATCAGAAAGGAATATTCAATGTTTTAATTTAAGATTTCCTGAAAATTGTACTTGAATTTAGCTTTTTAATTGAAATCAGATGAGCAATTACATATTTACAACGATAATCGTCGTCATTATTCACAATACGGTAGGTCTTCCATATTTGAGGCTGAAAATTAAAAAAATATCTCTTACAATCAACGAAATCATTTACATTTATTTGGATTTTATAAACCAAACTATTTTTCATTGCAAATTTAAGATTCAATGACACACACTTGTTGACTGAAAATAATTCCAGATTGAACGGCGTTTCAGTGAAATTTCCCAAGAATTTGTTTAAAGATTAGATGTAATTAACTCTTGGAATGTACAGTAAAAACTTGCAAAAAAGAATTTCAAAGAGTGGCAAAGCTTTGCGAAGTCATCTTTCCATATCCCAGAAAAAAACCAAGGACGGAATAATGCTTGATAACGTTTTATATCTTCACACTGACGGAAACCAACCGCTAATGCGATGACGGTTACGTAGTGTACATTCCTCTGGATACCAGCCAAGGCAAAATTATGTGCCACACTCACTCAAATGGCATAAAACGAAATACGCAATACGATCCTCAATTTTTCTGATTATCGAGACAAAGGAAATGGCGGAAATATAAGCGAAGAAATGCGACCACTGAGGAAGTAGCGTTTTAAACTGCGGGAAAATTTTTCGAAGGACCTTGACACGTTGACCTGTCTCATCCCAATATACTGTGTCATACGTATAAAGGTCATGGTGTGTGGATACGCTCTGTTTTACTCAGCCGGAGGGGAGAAAGGAGGAAGTGGAGGTCCTTTTATTCTTCATCGAATCCTCCGTTCCGAATCCGGAGACCCAAATATCGGGCGTGAAATGGACGTTTCCCACGACAACCACTCCGCGGCGAAGAGTTAACCCGACCGAGAATCCAGGATGCTGCAATCGGAGATCGAATTCGGGTGCGCGTTCCCTCCTTTTCAATATGTAAAGTAGCGGATTTATAGGGATGCAAGAAGTGTAAGGATGTGAAAATTGGTTCTTACTCCGTTTATTTCGGCTTCCAACTCCGAATACTAGGAGACATAGTATCGTGAATCATTCTTATATTTCAATTATATGCATTGGTTAATACAAAATGTATGGGAGAAAGCTGTATTTTTCACGAAAACCGAATTTTGCGACAACTGAATCCCTTGATAACGTATCCCAATCTTATTTTCCATATAAAGGAGCAATATCGTCTCCTATGTTGAAAAGCGTTATAAGTTTAGATTTATTAAATGTGTACGCTTCTAAACGGTAAACTCAAAATTAATTTACTTAAACTCAGCTGCTTATAAATAAAAGAAAAAAGCATGAACAAAATTTAAATGTAATTTAAAATGCATTATGGTCTTTTTTATGGCGATTGAAATACTACCGTATATGCAGTTTCGCGTTATCCTGAGAATATTGACATTACCCTGCGGGTCATAAAATGTTTTCGAGTTATTACTCGAATTATAAAACTCTTTCTTTGGCGAGGTTAGGCCCATGTGGGCCTCTCTTACACCTAATCTCTGAAGTCATACTACTCCAAAGTATGGTTATGGAATTACAGAAATTAAAAAAAAATCATTGAAAAAAACACAGCAAAGAGTTAGGAAAAGGATGTGAATTAGTATTTTAATGTCTGCCACTTAGAAATAACTTACATTATTTTAGAAAGGGGTGATTTTTACTGCCGTCCCACCATAAGAGCATAAAACATTGAGAAATAATTACACGAAGGGTTGAGTTAGTTCATTGCGTTTCCTATTACTTTCAATGTATTGTAATTTGCTATTGTAGTAATAGTAATAATTGGCAATCGAAGAAGGCTATGTCATTTTAACTGCCCTTGTATTTTTGTAAGTCCCTTGAGCTAAACATTTACTACTAATCGCATATATCTAATGCATAGTGGAGATAAATATATTTGGATGAACTACAAAATATCGAAAATTAATAAACACAAACGAATTTAATCTCATTAAGTAACACCGTTGAAAAGGGTGGTTTGATAAATAATTGCGCATTATGTCTGATAATTAATGATGATTGGCGCACTTGTAGAAGAAATACCGATAGTATTTTTTTTTATTCTAGCTCATTAATGGTATTCGATAATAAGTTCGTATTTAACTTGCATCCATAAGCTTAACGAGTCTCACATCCTGTTATCCAAATTGTATTTTTGGATTCATTCGGAAATGCATCTAAGCTGGAAATTACGTCATTACGTCAAAGCTATCATTAGTGCGGAGGTATTTTGATTTTTATCTTTTGCGTTTAATTAATTTAATTCGACTGTTTTATACTCAGCATTTATATTATTTATGAAAGAAGAATTTTCTCCACGCTTAGTGCTAAGAAATGTAATCGATATCTGAATTTTCAGGATTGCCCTGGCCATATGTATTTTTACTCACTTAAACTTCTAGTATCATAGATAATTAACTTTTATATGACATTCAGAAAATATGTTTCATTAAATTATTTGTCTGATTTCTATCCAAAACTTCGAGAGTATGGACGCACGAGATGCAACAGTTTCTACGAAACATTTTGGTTTTAATATACCAATTTGGCTTCATTTTCAGGAATCTCTTTCCCTTGGTTTGATAACGCAAGTTGTTATCCTTTTGCTTAACGGGTTTCCATCCGTGTTAGCCATGCGTATTTTCCGTCTTAAAATTCAGATTGATTGTGCACACGGGAAAGAATTTTTATCATTTCTGAGATAAATTATTCTTTATAATTCCAGTATTCCTCAATTTTCAACCCCTAGTCTAATTTTTCCGATTGTACTGATAGATACTTCTCTGTTTATAAGGCGATTTTGACGCCCCTCTTTCAAAAATAATTTTTTATTCATATCTGTCGTAATGAGCAACACTTCAAGTATAAATACGTTTGGAAAATATCTATCTCGCAACAGCTAAAATTACGTGCGCGCATCCTTTATATTATGGAGCGAAAAAAGAAAAACTTACGCAAGAAGATTGAAAAACCACTAACACGAAGCATTCTCTCCGAAAGAAATCACTACCCTTTCCCGTCCCCTCATTCCTCTCTTTGTATCCCAGTCTCAGTGCAGATCTACAAAAGGGTAACAGGAGCCTCCCCTTTCCCCATTTTCTTCCTCAATCATCCTTTTCTTTTTCACCTCGCCTGCTTTCTCTCATTCCCTTTCCGAGGGATCGAGACAACGTCTCAAATCTGTAGACTTTATTTTCTTAACATTTTTTCCTCTTCTCCATCCTTTATCTCTCTCCTTCCCTTCGTTCGTGCGAGACCGTCCAAGTGACTCAACGCATGCGCAATGGGCCACTCGCGGATCGATGCTTACATTGGATGACCCGGGTATAGCTGAAGGAGGAGTGGGGTGGACGGCGGAATTGCACGCGCCATGTGGAGAGGAGAGAAACACGAGGTCTGGATCCGGAAGGAATGGGGGTGCAGGGAAATGCGTGGAAATAAAAACAATACATATTTTCAGTTGCGGAAACTAGTACACGTATATACATATACATACATATTTGTAAATAAATACGCATAAATACCAGCTATTTGCCAACTCAATTTGAAATATTTGACCTAAATAATAGTTTTCTGATGTTGCATTGATTAAAACGAAGTTTGAAATTAAATATAGAGTGAAATTTCATCGCGAGAATAGATTATAAAAAGACTAAAATGTTTTAAAATTTAAGAATATTTTTCTCTCAATACGTTTTTCCTTACACACTGAGGTTGTTAACATATTTTGTGAATTACTCTTCCTCTTATCAACTATTTTATTTTGATCGATATCCTATCGGTCAACTCTGAAATACTTATTAAAACGGGCATTGAAACTTTGCAAGACAGTATCTTTCATTATTGTACCAGAGACATTTTCATTAAACAATACATGAAATTCACTGAAAGATATGTCATTATATTATGCTTAAAATGCTGGTATTCTGATGTTTTCTTCAACAATTTTTATTAAATTCAGCTAATTTAACTATAATTTTATTACAGATAAGAACTTATGGAACTATAATTTTCTTACAGAATTTAGTGATCAAAATATTCCTAGCACTCTTTGATACGTTAAGCGAGAAGAACTAGGAGATTGGCTTAGCTTGGCTTTAACGGACCTTACAAACTATAATACTGTTCTAAAATTTAAATTAAATTTAAAATTAGTATTAGTTTTTTTTCTTACAGTAAGAAAATAATGGACGGGATATTATGTCATCCAACGAAAGTACGACTTTCTTAGAGGAATAATAGTGAGTTATCGTAGTGATATAAAAATATATTTTGAGCTCGCAAAAAAAGGAAAATAAATTTTTAACCATTTCCACGCTTGGCCAGGACCTTTGGGGCCTAAGTTGAGATCGTAACCTATTAAAGAATATCTTGCAATTGTCTCTCTCTAGGCAAGATTAGAGCTCTGACATTAGGTTTTAGGCGTAAACTGAGGAAGAAAAATATTCAGGCGGAAGAAGCTCGTAGAAGAAAAAGTCTCCAAAAAGATTGAGTTTGGGTTTTTTTGGGAGTTTCAGTAATGACGTAAGCCCAACGTAATTCGAGGACATCAGAATCGGAAATGTAGTTTTAGGATAACTTTTAAAATGCACTAAAAGAGTCGACGATCGTTCCCATCAATTCCTCGTTACTCGCGAGTGTTCGAGAGAATGAGTTGCTTTCTCAAAAAACTTCATCCGGAGGAAATGTCCGGAGTGTCGGAAGCGCCGGTGTATTCAGAATAGAAATAGAAGATAAAAGAAGATTTCCTTAAAAGTCCTCCTCCCGAATTAAAGTTTTAAGTCCCAGGGAATTTCCTGTGGCAGCGGTTGGGGTCCTGTGATTTTGCCACTCTTTCCTTTTTTGTGACTTCCCGAGTCCTTTCCGATAAGTTAGTTTGCTCCTGCTGTTTGTTCTATTGAGCGAGTTCCTCGGAATTTCGTCTCCTAAGATCAGACAGCGTAAGAAGACACGTACGAACCCATACCATCTTCTTTCATTTCACTTCTCTCTCTTCTTTGGTAATGCAATGGTGTATACATTTCCTACAGTATAGATGATAATTCAGACAACCGCGGATCATAGTGTGTGAATTTAAATCTACAATTAGTAAAGTAAAACTGATTGGAAGTATTGCAACGATCTCTGCTCTCGTAAATAATTCTTCAGTATGGTTTTATCTAAAAATATCCCTAGAATCGGTTGAGGGCGTGATGCGTCAGATGTATGTTTGTGGAAATCTGCATTTAAGTTGTGATATTTCACGTTAAAACAAACTGGTCTAGAAAATCATGAGCAGTCTTTTAACTGCTGAGGACATGGTTGTAAAAGTGAATCGCACAGAAGTAATCTATTTATAAAGAATTTCATTTAGACCTGTTTTTATATGGGTGTGGTGTTTCGAATATTAATTTTTGAAGGTGAACCATACTTCTGAAATACTTGAACAGAAATAAATCAGGCAACAGATTATTTATCATAGAACGTCCAGGAACTTTTATCTCGGGTGGATAAAAGTTACTGAAAATGTGTGCTGTAGTTTTGAGTGTCTGTGGAAGATATACGGTAGCCGATCAACCTCAGGATTATTTCTCATCATCAATATTTCCGAATATTAATGTTCATTATATATGAATAATATAATCATCAAAATATTTTGCATTCGAAATAAAATACATATACATTAGATATTAATTTCCAATATTTTATATCAAAACATTCTCGCTTCTCGATAACTACTCCAATCGCGAATATTAATTTCGTACAATTGATTCGTCTTTAACACATAATTCTACTCGTATATGTTCTATTTACAATGCATATTTCCCTCTTTCATTTGAAGAATAAGTTTAACTTCTTCAATACTTCTATGTTCCATATTAATATGCTGAATGTTATCTATAAAAACCGTTCAGACCGTTATTCATTTCAAACGTAACTTTTATATCGAGTGAAGCCGTTTGTTTAAGCTCTCCTTTGATGAATTCAATTTCCTGCTCTCACAAAGTAATGGCAAATGATTCAAGGGAAAACATAATCAAGGAAATTCTAAAAGTATATTTTATTTCTTTACTTCCTCCCTTCTCTTCTCAAAGCAAACGTTACCAAAATTTGAAGACGCATCTCCTTCCTTTCAAAAACATTGATTTTGAATTCCTGAAATATGGAGAATATATGACTGCTTTCCTTGATCTGATCCCCACTATAATTCTATCTATTTTTTATTTGAGACAAATTCCATATCGCCGGGTGTTGAAATGGCCAGCTAACGCCTTTGACAACTGCAAAGAGATTAAGCGCGAGTTGGCGTAAAAAGAAATCGCGATAGAATTCTCTCTCATACTCATTTTATGCGTCGTTATGTGGACGCCGGAAAATTTTTCGCGAGCTTATCCTTTCTGGAATTCCTTTGTATTTTTTACCCCTTGCCTCCGCTTCGATGCTTCCCTATCCGCGCCATTAAAGCTCGCTTTCCCGCTCCGAAAACATTATGCACTTTGGCATCGGAGGGTTGGTGAGCGATGTTTTTGGCGACGTTGCCAATCCGATGCCGACAAGGGTTATACGGCGACGATAGGAAGCCGGAATCGCGGGGCCTGCTTAAGCCCACGGAAAGCATATGCGCTCCACCCTGACTACCCGTCGTTTCATGTAGCCGAAGAAGAGATATGCGTGTTCATCCTTACGGCCTTGTGTATTCCGGACCATTCGGAATCTCTAATTCGACAGCAGGAGGAGATTCCTAGCAGTGAGTCTGATGCAGCATTTTACGCTCAACGTAGTCGATACATTACAGTACATTTCATGGAAACCTTTGGTCCAATTCATTCTCGCAGAACGTGTGCAAATGTGTTCTAAGTGAAATGTTGGCAAATTAGGTAGTTCGGCGACAGGATTGAGGACAGCAGTGAGTAACACTTATTTTATGCAGTGGAGCAGAAGTAATGCGAATAGGTAAAAGTTTAAAGAGAATAAGATAAATCGAATCAAATTAATTGAAATTGGGGTATAGAGCATGACTTACATATATTATTTACACAGAGAGGAGGGTGATTTAGAAAAATTGCAATTAATTGAATGGAATCTTTGTCATTCCAACGAGACATATTTTACTGGCGATCTAGGATGTAATGAGGCTGAGAGAAGGTTCAAATTGCTTGCGGAAAGAAAACTTAGCATTTGAATTATGCCAATGAAGAATAGAAATGGGAGGAACCCGACTACAACTAATTACTTCACTATTACTATCATTATTAATTACTTCTATATATAATCCAAATAAGATTTATATAAGAGACACTTTTATATGATTGTAAAACTATCATAAATAATATAATTATGATTTTTAATCACTTATACTACTCAGATTAAAAATTTGAAATTGGCCGATTTTTTAAGTCTGTTGCTTTATAGATGTAATGAATTCCCAATTTTTTCTAAAAAAAAACCCTTTCCCTTGTTGGATTCTGCAATCAATAAATTTTCTGATAAAACACCTCGGATCCCTCGTAAAGTACCAGGCAAATTTCAGGTTGAGACACATCTAAAGAATCGAAGAAGGAAAAATCCTTGTTTTCCTGGTTTACCGGTAATAGATTGCGCCATGGCAAGTAAGGTCCGATCCATCTAAAATTGTGCCATTATTTCTTCGGCGGAGATCGATGGAGCGTTAGGGTTTGTCATTAAACACCCGTGACGCGGCATCAAATCTCCCTAAGCTCTTTTAAGTTATGGTAAATTTTCTTAGACATCAATCTTGACAGAACAGGAAGAAATGCTGGTGAGGAAATGATGGGCGATTTATCACTGGGCGAAGTGTCAGCGAACTGGTCATCTGCGAGATGAAGACCTCGCTCGATACGGTTTCATCAGACCGATGTGACGAGAATTTTTCCTAAATGGAGGAGGATATTGCATTCGAAGAAAATTATAATGGGCTTTAGCTGAGGCTGTGAATCTGAATTGGAAATTTTCCTAACACAATAGTTGATGTAAATTTCAATTCGAATGGTATCGGTTATGGTCTAAAATTTGGGACAGTTCTAAGCCCAGGGAGTTTAGCTTTGGACCTTGCTATTGAAGGGGCCCCATAAGAATCTGAAAGGTTATAAGGTAGTTCAGAGAAGATTATAATAATATGAACAATCAAATTTACTTTTATAATGAACGAAAGAGGGTGATCTTAAACAACGAGCCCCATTCATAGATATATATGATCGTAAATCAGAGATTTTAGCAGAGGAAAAAACCCTGTCTGGTTTTAAGTTTAACAATTTTTAGAGCGTTCTATGGAAAATTGTACGGACGATACATGTAATTCTTACTTTCTGCAGAAAAAAACGTTCCATTATTCTCTAGCATTATTTGCAATTCGATTTTGAGAATTTGACTATTTTGGGAATATGGAATAGCAGTTTGAGTGGAAAGGTAGGAATTAAGAGAAGATTGGAGATTCACTGAGGAAACATATATACATTCATATTCTAAGCGCGCTTGAATGATTTATATTAAAAGTAATAATAATAATAAAACGACTCTATTAGTCGAAATTGAGACTGACAAATCTCTTCTTACATCCAACCCTTTATTATATAAATTTAAGATAGCTTGAAATATGTGCACAGAAGTAAACTAATTTGTGTGTTAAATCAGTGTGTTTGCTATTAATAAAAATACACCTCTGCAGGAAAGCACTCACGATAAGGAGGTGTTATAAGTTTGCGAAACATACAGGTAATCAACAAAGCTTTAAGAAAAAGTTAGGTCAAATCAGATCTGAAAGGTAAAAGTAATACAGACACATTATTACATAGACAATTCAAATATACATTAATTGGTATAAAAACAAGCTTAAAAGAATATTTTAAATAAAAATAATTAGATGTAAAATATAATTTGTAAATTAGTTATAAATAAACGGATATTAAAGGGTTCAAAGCTTGTAACCGGCTTTTTCAACATAGAGTGATGAATTTAATCAAACTCATTTTAGTACTAAGGCAAAAATGTCGAAGTTACTATGACAGAAGGATTAAATGTTTTTTTTTTTGAGAGTATATGCGTTTCATTCTGAAGAGTCTGAAACTTAATCGGATCAGATAATTGCATTAGTTGATTAGAACTATGATTCTAAAAAATTTGATCGTTCAATCAGAAGTAAGTTGGTTACAAGAAAAGTAAATCCTCTATTTTAATATAATTAAATGAAATTCCTCTGGTTAATTCCACTTATGCTTTTGTTATTAAAGTTTATGCGCAATCAGCCAGAGAATTTCATTCCAAAGACCTCCGGATAGCCATGAAGGAAACGGGTTTGACTTCGGTGATAGCGGTTCCGGGTTCGATTCCCGGAGGGAGCAGATGAACAGCTATTGGTTTGAGTTGCTTTTAAATAGTTGTTGAAGAACTTTTAAAATTACTGCTTCTATTACTATTTTTTCATTTCATTGCAATGAAAGGGTTCCACAAATCTAATGTATCCAAGCCCTACGTTGTGGAACGGCGCCTTGCTAAAGAAGTAGGAACAAACGCTTTGCAATTTCCACAGAAAATGTTTTTTATTTGCAACTTGTTTCTTCTACAGGTATATATCATCGTGCCTGAGGTATCTTCGTTTATGTAACAATGTTCAGTACTAATATACACAGTATAAGACAATCATCCACATAATAAATACTGAAACTAAGAAATGCCCTTAATATGCCTTACACCAATCCTAATGTGGAAGGCTTTACACTCCTTCTTACCTAAAACTCTGATATTTATTCAAACGTGCCTGGCATCATATTACCCATCTAAATTGTTGATAGGGACAATGATTAACATTATAAGATACTACTGAAAGACACTGTGCTTAAAATAGAATGCTTAATGTAAAATTCTATCATTATGAGCGTAACTTTCTGTAAGTTGTAATAGGTTTTTGAAGAAGAATATAAACTTGGAAATCTAAAGGCAATTATTTTTGAATCTCTTGCGATCGATGTGAAGTCAGCTCAGTGCTTTTCTATTGGCTTTTCTCTCAGGAAAACTTTCCAAAGAACAAAAGGGTTAAGAGGAAATAAAAAAGTCACCCAAGCTTAAGAATTTGGAAGTGAATTTCAAGGGAAGTTTTATTGAAATGAAAGTAGAAGACATGTAAGTTAGAGAGATAAAAAAATTAATTTATTAAGAAAATAGATATTCGACGACATAAAAATGTATTTGTCTTGAATTAATATAAAGGAGCTGCAGCGAGGGTGTATTGCGAATTTGATAATTAGCGGTACTGCAAATTATGCTTATCGTGTTTATTCAGCTTTGTAATAATGTTGTTTTCCAATGTAACGTAGAAGGAAAAGACAAACCTATCTCTTCTTATTATGAGAAGAGGAAATACTAACATCTTCCTGTAAAGATACAATATATCTAGCCATGTAATATACGATATGAAATACATTAGCGACTGCCTAGTTATTTTTTCATGTGAAATATCACGAAAAACATTAAAAATATATATTTACAACCTCATAGGGTTGGTTTATATTTATTTATTATTTATTATACATTACCGTCGCAGTTAGATGCTGAGTCAGGTGGCGACGCTATCTTACACTAATTTGACAAACTTAATTTGAACAACGTTTTGCGTATTTTGCATAAAGATAGAACGTTGAAATTTACGGAGTCGTTAGAACGTGCTTTTATCTTCCGTTTTCCGCAAGAACTTTATCCCTAATGGCCCCAGGTTCGATGCTAGGTAAATTCTTAGTGCAAAATTTTCAAATATTCATTTAGGGTATTTTTCAGTAAGCTAGAAGATTCAAATTCACGTCGACGATAGAGAATATACACATCTATTTTATACCCAAAGGTTTTTACCCTTCGGGTTCTTATTTCGATGCTAGGGCAATTCATATGTCCGAATTTCAAGAATTCATTTAGGGTATTTTGCGTTAAGATAGAAAGTCGAAATTTACGGTGTTGTTAGAATAGATAGATGTCTGTCGTATGCCGTAAAGATTTTTCGATGCTAGGATCATTCGAATGACCGAATGTTAAAAAATTCGTTATGGTATTTCCCGGTCAGGTAAAAGGTTGAAATTCGCAACATCGATAAAAAATATGGATTTCTATCGTATGGCGTAAAGATATTTGTCCTAATGGACCTAGGTTCGATGCTAGGACAATTCGTATGCACGTATTTTGAATAATTCGTTTAGGGTATTGTAGTTGGTGGATGGCAGTCCGTTTATAGCAGGCAGGGTGTTGCAGGTGGTACATAATGCTTTAGTTAATATATCTTACATTAAGCTTGCAGGATGCAAGCTACTTTTACTCGTGTGTGTGTGTGTGTATAAAAAAATTCCCTGATTATTCCAAGAGTTTTCCAGAACAATAAATATCCCTGATGTTTCCAGGTCGCCGGACACCCTGTAGGTGTATGGCAGGTGTTGCAGGCAGGTTGCAGGAGGTGTACAATGCCTTAGTTAATCTATCTTACATTAAGCTTGCNATCAAATCAAAATTTTCATGTGCAACATATAAGTCAACTTTTGTCAGTGTATACAATGGTCTTTAGATAATGATCTGATTACGTCTGATAACATTTTTTAAAGAAAATAAAACTTGTTTTCCAATCATTTTTCAAGAAGAAGATCTTCTTTACTTTTACTTCACACTAGAGATCAATAAACAATAGTAATTTTGATTTTTCTCTTCTGCATCGAGTAATATAACACGTTTGTTTTGAGTATCAGCAACCTCTACAAAGTTATAGGCAACATGTTGATTGCAGACAGCTTAAAAATAAAGTGTTTATTAATTTACTTTTTATTGCACATTTCATACAATAATCTTACAACACTACTGCTATTGAATTTGGATTATTTTGAAAGCTCTATCGCTTGAAATTCGGAGATTTTCATGAAATGCACGTATTATGTTGTTAGACATTCAAATTATTGCAAGATGAACTAGACACTCAACTTTACTGTAATTTTTGTTTAGAATTTCAAGTCCACATCCAGTCCGCTGCCCTTCACAGATCCATTCCATAGTGTATGAGCTTTCGTTCAGGAAGTGAACCCCTCCTACACATAGAGCCTTCCCTATCAGCAGAAAAAATGTTGGCAGTACTTCCCGGAAACATTTTATTTTCCCTCGCAATAGGAGATTTGCCATACAACTATAAATAAGGAAGTTAACTGAGGAAGTTTTGTCTTTACTAAAAGAAATAGCCTCTCCGGCAGCTGCCAGAATGGAATAGACATAATTCTTCAATTGGTACCAGAAAGCTGACAGTAGGATTACGCGATTACACAGTTCGAAGTTATTTATGGTGGGAATAAATTTCCACAAGCATAGCCAAATCCAGCCAAACGACCCACATACATCTTTCAAGTACAGGGCCACTATCTTTTTTACCGGAAATATCACTTAGATCTAAACAAAAGATTTATTTCACCACCAAAGGAATAGCATATATACTATTAACCAATTGAGCTACCACGGAGGGAAAGTCTCCAGTCAGTAAAAATCCTGTGAAGTAGCGAAAAGCTAAATTTTTCTGCGGTAACTTCATACCCTAATTTCATTCTGTACCTTTTCCCTGAACCCATGTACTTGACACATCCTTGCACCTACTGTGACCTTTTTCGACGTAAGTTCGGAAAGTGGCTTTTAACGGGACTGGGAAAATGTTCTTCTTAAGTTTTTATTTAGTAGAGAAGCGAAAAACGAAAATGAACTATTAGCCAAACTTAAAGCACACATTCTATTAGATCAACATCGATTTTTCGATGCTTTCCCGAAACTAACTTATATATCAGTTTACATAATTATTGCCCACAACTTAAAATAGAAGTCACGAATGGTTCCATTTGAAAACGTTCCCTTGAAATCCTGAGAGACGCTTTTGAACGTGATCCTCTCCATGGCCACCTCAAGAATTTGCTTACGTATGATATGAGTTCTGCCGTCACTTGGCGGCGGAAGGGTATCCGGATGGGATTAATTGACAGGCGGTAAGTGGAATGGCCTTCTACAATGAATTTTATATGAGCACATCTCGACTTACTGCCAGCTAGAATGCTAATGACGGAAATGGAGGTCTTGATAAACTCCTTAGTGAAGCAATTTCAAACGCTTTGAAGTCATCGCCAGATGCAAAAATTTCGCCTTTAACTTTCCCGAATCAGCTCAGATAACTTTTTACGAAAAATCACTTCTACAAAGGACTTGGTTGACTAACTGTTGTAAAATAATTTCTTAATTTTTTACTTTCGAAAATGTGTCCCAGCCTTATGTCCATCCTGTATAAATAACCTTAATGCAAAAATTAGCGCAAAGATGACACACCGAGGAAGATCTATTTATTTACGCAAGGGAATAAGAGCGAGTAAGCAATGAAACAGAATGGAACATATGCTTGCTGTCAGGAAATGATCGGAAACAGAAATAGTCCTCGGGAGTGCAGGAGTGGTGCCAGCTTTGATGGATCCTCCGAAACCCTCCACTTCCATCAATAACCACCAAAAAGAAAACTTTTGCCGTGGAAGGTGAATTAATTTAGGCACTCACCCAGCAAGTGATAGCTTCCTGTTCGAATTTCGGCTACGTCACACTTTATCCTCTTTCGATTACTGAATAAGTATGAACAAACACTTAGTAATTTTCACAGAATATATGGAATGTATATGTGTAACAGAATCTGTATATCAGAATGATGCATTCTGTGGAAATTACTAAGTGTTTGTTCATACTTCTTCAATATGGCACCGTTCCACAAAGTAGAGCTTGGAAATATTATCCTCTAATCTTCTTTCGATTATTTATCATTTCCAGAGAGGGGCAAACTACCTTTATCATTAGCAATACCTTTCATTTCGCGGAACTTCACCCATTCGTACAGTACAGTACGGTTTCTCCTTAGATAACCATCCTATAGAGCTCCACTTGTTTCAACCTCGCCCAAACGAGGGATTTGTATTGTATTTTACATAAATATAATTCGCAAATTTTCATTTTTTCTTCAATTAAAATTTAAAATTGGATTTTACGAGGTTCTCAATTCAATTTCGTGCGTTTTTATCCTAAATAAAACGGGTATCCAAGAAGAGTGGAAAAATTAGTTTTATCACTGATATGAGTGTAATGAGTGGTACAACATACCTCACATATCCGTTTCCAAGAAGGAGTCGAAAAACCAACTTGTTGGGTAATAATTAGGAGATATATTAATATAAGCAGCTAATTTATTACCACATTCCCACTGAATTTCATTTCTAACATATTTTTAATTATTTTCACAATTGACACCGGACTAAGTGAAGAGCGACTTCAGCAAACGAATACGAGGAAGACCTCCAAGAAATAAAAATTTTCATACATCACTAATTAAATAATTCGGAAGATGAGGAAGCATCCTAAGTTCTCGGCTAATGACAGCGCATTACTTAACGGCATGCAGCGCGAATGGCGCCTGGCTATATATAGCTCCAACAATGTGTTCTAAAGCGAGCGTCGAATGGAGGAGAAAGTGGAGGCATTTTGAGTGACAAGGACGGAGGAGCAGCTCGAAATGTCTCTTCTAGCGTGGGAGATCCTGAAAAATAGGCTCAGAAGCTCTTCCCTTGAAGGAGGGAAGGTGAGATAGGAAGCGAAAGATAAGTTACGGGGAAATTCGCCCTGGGAAGATGCCGAGCGAGATTTATTTTTGGAACTTGATGTTCATTTGGAAGGAAAAAATCCGCTGCTAAAAAGAGCCATCGTGTGCTGAGATCTGTCTTAGCATATTTCGCGCAAAAACCATGCATTACGAGTCACAAATGGAAGGGTTTAGATATTTCTCAATGTCTTAAACGGCCATCTTAGCTACTTGGAAGTTATGAAATCATAGAGTCGGGGAAGAAATGTACATTACCTTTAGTTAGAGCATTTAATTTTGCGACCTAGGTTCTTCAATTGGATACTAATGTTGACTCCCCGGAAGCTGACACACTTTACGAGAACGAACATAACATACCTGGAAGAAGAAGAAAAAAGAATTAAACTCTGTGAAAATATCATTTAGAACCGGAATATGCATGCTAAAATATTTCTCTAATCTAATCTAGATTTGAGTTACATTAGTGAAATTTGTTGTACTCAGTTTAGAGAAACAGTATTCGTAGCATCCACGAGAAATCTACGTCGATATAAATCTATGGAAGCTACGAAGTCTCTTTCTTTAAGATATGTGCTCAAGCATTCCTCAGATTTATGCTTGAACATATCAATCACATATATTATATTATGTTACGTTTCAAGACGGAATACTTCACAAATGAAATAATTCAAACACATCTGCTTATAAGTTATTTCCTACGAATCCACGCACGTTTCATTCATATTTTCCAATTAATCCGCAGAGAGGACTTCATGTTCTCATTCGCTTCTAAAAATAATCTCCTTAGAACTCTCCAAGGGAATACGAGCACGAGTATTAATCTTCTTAGGGTATTAGATTATAAGATGTTCTTATAATAAGCTTAATGATCTTCTTAGAGCAAACAACATCAAATGACAAACAAACTATTTATTATCATCATCTCAGCAGTATATTACATATTCTCTAGCTGCCGTGGATTATTTTTAGTTGCAGTATTTCTGCGATATTAATACAGCTAAATTCAAAAAGTGCACATTCGAAAGAGAATGTAAGTCATTTCCGAAAATATTCACATAGAAAATTCAATGCCAAATTTTCTGCATAAACGTCAGAGAGAAAATACTTGACTACATAGATCATAATATCATAGTAGAGCAAACAAAAGGAAAGTAGAAACAACTGTCTTGAGTGTTATTTGATTCTCCTAAACACTTGATGAACGTCTTATTTGAGATATTTTATTCAGATAATTCTGGAGATTAATTTTAACGTGAGTGTTGCTACTTGATCGGTAGCTATAATGAGAGAAACGTTCTATTTTCCGAAGAAAACATTCATCTGCTTATAGAAGAGATAGCCCTTGATACAATTCGAATTTAGCAGAATGGAGTCTAACTTTTCATGAACGTTACCCGCAATTTGCGAAGCTAAAGCAAATTTTCGGAAGACCTCAGATTTAATTCCATTTCTCGGTTGTTTCCCTTTTCCGGCGTTAATTTCGCTGGCATTAAAATTCTTTTCTTGATATACCATTCCCTACAAAATACGCCACCTTCTTCCTTCTCCCCTCGCACTTCATTTTCTTCCCTCGTATATTCATTTTCTTCAGAATACCCTCTGCAATTATCCTCCCTTTTTCATAACTTTCCCCCTCATTATTTTCTATTATATCCATAATTAAAATTCTTCTTTCTTTCCTCGTTAAAATCTTTGCTTCGCTCTCTTCCCTCTCCTCTACATATGCTCACCGGAGCAAGCGATAGAGGAATAGTTGATTTCGGTGGAAAAATCGGGAGCCCACGGGCGAAATTTTTAATTACGCCCATAAATTTCAACGGCGTCATGTTGCAGCGCGCTGTTGGAAGTGGGAAGAAAACCTTGAAGGTTGGCGAGAAGTATTCAGAGTTGGAGGCCTTTCGGGGTGCATT
Organism: Ladona fulva; assembly: GCA_000376725.2. Lineage (NCBI taxonomy): Eukaryota > Metazoa > Arthropoda > Insecta > Odonata > Libellulidae > Ladona > Ladona fulva. Next base: position 388,524 of record KZ308841.1, read on the forward strand.
TGAGCCCGTTAAGTGAAATTCGTCATAAACGTTCAACGCGGACGGATTATGCAAACTTTGAGGACGAAATGATTCTCTCGATTGCCTTAGCAAGGGAGTCGAGATTTTTCCCAAAAATATAATCTCAGGACGTTTTACGTATCTCACTGCCTTTTCGTCTTCGTATTTTTCTCCAGCATTTACGGGAGATGGCTCACTCAACGGCCAATCTTGCATTTGCCCAGAGCAGTCATTTTGCAGGGTAATTCGCATTTTATAGTATCTATATATCGGAGGCACTAAACTAGGAAAATACAGCGAAGCTTAATCCTGCTTTATAAGGCTCTACATTACATTGTTATTGATTAAACTTCCCCTCGCATAGAATAAGGGGTGCAAGTTCTGAAAGTAAATTATTGAAGGAGATGATTTGAATTAAATTGTAAGCAATTAAATCCAGTTTTCACGAAATTTTAATGTGCATCAGGCTGGATTGCGTGAATAATTCCAAAGCTCAATGAGAAAGATAAATCTGACAACATAAAATTCAATCACTTTATATTTTACACGATAAAAATGTATATCTTGCACACACAGCTAGAAAAAAGTAATTATGAGTGAAAATTAACAATTTAATCGCAAAGTAACTCATCTATTTTGGGAAAATGTTCGTTTTTGGTCGAATATTATTTATAAAATTCACAATTTCAACATTGGGCATTCCAATGCGTGATGGATAATATTATTTGAGGGAATAAATGAAATAACTCGGAGTCGATAAGTCCTTTAATAAATGCACTAAAGGCCGATGAAATCTAGTATATGGTCTAAGTAAGTGTNAGGAGAGAGATTAGAGATGAAAGAGAGATAAATAAATTTCACCTATTTGGAATTGGAAATTCTGCACTCAAAATTTGATATATTATTTATAAAATTCACAATTTCAACATTGGGCATTCCAATGCGTGATGGATAATATTATTTGAGGGAATAAATGAAATAACTCGGAGTCGATAAGTCCTTTAATAAATGCACTAAAGGCCGATGAAATCTAGTATATGGTCTAAGTAAGTGTATTATCTCAAATGCCTGCAACAATTTCCCATATTATTGGTTTATATTTCTTTGATTAGACTAGGAATGAGAACACGATGGCAATATAGAGAAACCTAAAAGCTGGAATGATCTTAAAGCCGTTTTCACAGGTAGGCTGACTGTCCCTTTAAGAGTAGCCAATTCTTAGAAACCGGCTTAGTGGAATGTCTGCAGATCCCACTCGGCTCGAAATCGTCTCCATGCGTATTCTGACAACTAAGTTGCTATCTTCAAGGGATAATACCCTGAAAGAGGCTCACTTTTAAAACTAATCGAGCATTTTTTTAGCTTGTTGCCGTAATTGTAAGATGATACAAAATCAACTTATATAAGTAATTTTCTTCGAGTAAGTAAAATATCCAATTTATCTGTAGCATCATTACTAGTTATATATTACGAAATTCTGAGGTATAAAGTAATATTATCAATAAAGTTGGAACGCTTAGAAATGTAAATAGGGTTACTTCCATCCAATTTTGTTCTCCAATTTTAAATGTCTGTAAGCCAGGTTAAATCGAAATTTCTGGGACATTTCGCTACCAAAATAGATAGATACATAGACTCTTTATTGGCGAGGTTAGCCCGTTTGGGCCTCTCTTCAACTTAGCCTCGTACGTCGTTATAATATGTACAATGTATAATTATGAACTAAAAGAAAGAGTGAATTGTGGGAAAAAATCTTTGCGACTAAAGATCGACAAAGAAAAAACCCACGTCGCAGCCAATATTATACATTGAAACAGGCGTTGTAAAGATATTTGGGGGAATCGGGAATGGTTACTTTAGTATAGTACGGCACCCTTTTAGGTACTATTTCAAGGTGAATGGACCGTAGGATGTCATTTTAGGGTCTACTACACGAGACACAAACGATGAAGTACAATACATTTCCCTCGCAAGAATTATCAGTCGCTTTTATGAACGCCGTAGAAAGCATTGTCACCTCAGTAGTCACGAGTGAAACCATTATCTCGGTTTCTACGTAGCCTAATGGCGTGCCAATGTTTTCTCCATTTAAACAGCAATTTTTGAGGTTGATTGCGATCGATAGACGATGGATAAAAACATCGTTGCGCGATCGCCTTTTTTCAACGCTGCAAAGAAGATAAAAAAGAAACGGCAAACTCTGAAGTTCCGTGAAAGCAGTAAATGGTTGTAGAAGTCCAAAGATGAATGCCATTAAGTGTCTTCGTCTTTATTATTTCTCGATGGTACTCGAGTTTGGAGTGATCGATGAAAAATGAATGGTGCTGCCACTGGACTCCTCATTCTCTCAACCTTTATCTCGCCCATTCACTTCCTTACCCAACGCTGATATTTTTACACCTTTAACTTAAACGAATATTCTCAAGCACCTCTTTTTGTTGTAGCTCTTTGTTCTATACAATTTTCCAAGGACTAACTCATCTTTAATCGTGGGTTTTCTTCAGGATAATTGATCTTTCTTCTAAGATACATTATACATAATTTTAAATTACTGCAATAATACACTCTAAGAAACAAATAACATATGAATTAGTCTCAAAATGGAAAGAGTAATTGGAAATGGATTGAAAAGGATTAAGTTCATAACCTAATCAGTATTCAATTTGGGTACACCCTGGTATCATCACATGCTCTTTTATAGCCTCAGTAGTAGTTTCATCCCTCTAATGTATAATATAATAGTGGATAAAATAACTGATCGATATTAACTAAGGAATTTCTTTTCTATTCAAGTTAAAAGCGATAACAATTTGTTATAATTATGAATATGTAAAATAGATTCTTATCTTTTATTGCTGAGTGATACTTAAATGACATTCTGTTCAAGACTAACAAACTGATTACATTATTCCTCCATGAAAAAAAGGTCATATACTGGATTTCAAAGACGTATGGGATAAGCAAATTAATGACAGTTAAATGCACTGTTATTGCCACCACCCATTATAGGGAAAAATATTACCAATTTCCCATTTTGGCATCGCTCCTTTCCCTACTCATCTAAGTTTTATCCTTTATTGTAGGGAATTTCCCGTCCCTTTTTGATTGATGAGAGGAAGTTACTACGGCGGTGTGTTTATACCCAAAAGTAGAATCACCTTGAATTATTTAAATTACTTCATAGTTCAAAAATGTAATATTTCAAGCCCATTGATTAAAACTTTGGAGCAAGCCAGTTTTACTCATTTTTCGTGCATTTAAGGAGATAGAAGATATCGGAGGAATTAGTAATTAGTAATCAACTGTAAGTATTACTTAAATGTTTAATTAATTTTTTTTAATACGTAGATAAAGTGTTAGTGTTTTGGTGTTTCAAGCTCACTGTATTTTATTTTTCAACGTTCGTAATTCATCTTAGGTAGTAGCCATTCCCAAATAATGTCAACACTTTAAGCTCTATATAAAACTATTAGAAATAAAAGGTAACAAGTTTTTAATTTAACAGCGAGTTAAAACAAATGTTTGGATATTCACAAAAGAGAAAACATTTCAATACGACAATTTTCTATTTTTCGGGCAACCTTTTAGTAGCTGCGGAAAATGACCTTTTGGAGTGCTAATGAAAATAGAAATAATTTAATAGAGAAGTTTCCATTCTTTTTTGCTAAACCGTTGAGCTTTTCTTTTGTCTTACCTACATTTCTTGACTCTGCGTCACGTCTCACTTCAACATTATCACGGCTCATTCTGTGAATTTCATTGCTTCCAAAACTATTAACAGGAATGGCAACGTGATTTAATTAGTACACACTCTCGATATTTATATATTCATGCGCCCTAATCCACATTTAGAGGAAAAAAGTAAGTCTAATTCAAAATTAGGTCTCAAAGACCGCATTACTTTTTAAAAAATTACAAAGAGGTTATGCAAAAATAAACAGTACGATTGTAATACAAAATGTATAATTTTTATACTTTGGGGCGTCGAACCAGCTGACCACACTTTTGGGGATAGATATGTTAATTGGATAAACACGCAATATCATTAACCAAGTTGAGTAATCAAATTCCAGAAGAAGATTTACCCATTATATTTTCAGAGCTTATGAATTTCTTCTAAGAGTTGGACAATAATTTTCGATATATTAAACCGATGTAGGCATAGTTTTAAGAAAAACCATAAATTTGAATAAACTTAGAGATGTTCTAATATTAGGAGCGTAGCCAAGATTTGTCTTTTGGAGGGTTTTAAGCCATTAAGTAAACGCAAAAGTTGCCTAGATTCCCGGGGCACGCAGACTACTGTTTTAAATGTAATAAAGGTGGAATAACATTTTTATAATTACATGTATTCCCCACAAATCACATTCAAGCAATTGCAATCTTTCTCCTATAAGCTCCATTTTCTAAAACCCAGTTTGGCTCTGGAGGTTTCAACACCCAAAATCTACTCGGCTACGTCACCGCTAACATTGTTGTACTAGGTTGTTTGTTTCTCATTCGTACGAGTATCTCTCGAAAAAATACAAATTCCACAGCTAAAGCAGCAAAAGTTTGGAAAACGTAATTGAAAACATTATGGAAAACCGGATCTACTTGTTCATTTGCGTTCTCTTTATCATATTTATGTTTACATACTCTTTATTATGTTATGTGAGTGTTAAATTTTTATCATTTTCTGATTCAATAAATATTCATCTATAGATTATGCAATCTATTTTTAATGTTATTACAAAGAACAACCTTAGTTTTTACGGAATACTTCTAATGTGGATTTTTGATAAACGAAATCATTCCTAAAGCTTTTTATTGACGTTTACTGCCCGAATCATGCATGTAAGCAAACATAGAGGTATGATTCAAAACTTAAACGTGTCGGAAAAATGTCCTGAACAAGTGGAAAGTGGTGGCGTGAAAGAATGTAGCACGCATTTTGCGCTACATTCCATTTATTCATTCTTTAACTCATACCGAGAATTCTTGAAAATACAACACAGTAGATTCGCAACGGAAATCTTTCCTCGTATGAGAGAGAATTTCCACCCGGGATAACAAAGAGAATGGTTGGGAGAGAGGGGAAAATACTGTCGTCGCTCGCAGCGGAAACGTCATCCTGAAAAAAGATTATTCTACATCGTGGATTGTGAGCGGGAATGAATATTGAGGAATCGAGTGAAAAAATCTTGGAGCCAAATGTCCATTACTTTGCATGAGAATAAGACACTACGTTTTATCCCCATTCCTTGTATCGTATCACGTCATCGGTGGTAGGCTTTGCGTTGCTTTTCGTCGATATTTGCTTTTCCGAAATAGCGAGGTAGCGGAGTATTTTGGCATTTTTCCTGAGGGTGATTGAAAAATAGCAATCCGAATTTTCGAATTTCCCATATTGCAGTTAGAATCAGAGTTTTGGAAATTCTTCGAGTTTTAATTAAACAACTTTAAAGAAAGATGATTTGTCGTCAATTGACTCATTCAGTTGGGAAGGTGAGATTATTTCGATTGTTGCAAACAATTTTGTGTTTTATTCATCCGTCCTAGAGGCTCTCTCTTTAACCGTGTTTACGATTTTAATTATTTAGTACTTAATTAACGGTAATATTTATATTTAAGAATCCATAACACCATGTAATTTACTATCATTTAATCAGTAACGTATCGCAGCAGAACCTTAACTTGCACATTTGTGTTATTCATACAAATTTAAATAAAGAAACACTTTTTAATTAGTATTCAGTCGTTTAGAAAGAATGTTTCACTTAGCCGAGCTAAGATGTCAAGTTTTAAAACTCATTAAAGATAGATTTGTTTACTTCAGAGTACTAGAACTATATTCAGAAAGTAAGAGTTAATATTTACGTGAATTTCAGCGACAGGAAGGCATTGATAGGCAAAAATATTTGCTCGCCCGATTTTATTGATGAAATATAACTTCCGGCAAGATGCGAACTCAAATATTTGATGGAGTTTCTCTTTTAATTTTAACGGTATGGCTTTCTCTCCTTGAAATAATCTCGGAGCGTTTAAAAAAAAATGAACGGAATTCATTCGAAAAGAGTTTAAGAAAGCGCCTTGTTTCGTTAAGAACCATCATCCTACACATGATAGAAGAACGGTTAAATGTACGCTGAAAATCTTGTCTGAATAAAACGGATATTAAAAAGATCTTGGAATGTGAAAGGTAATTGAAAGGAAAGCAAGTTCTTATTTTTCTTCCGAGTCATTAATCCCTCTTCGAAGTCAGCCTTTTGCCTCACATCGACTGTGTAAGTGCAGGCCTTCTATCGATTATAAAACATCTTCTTAAGAGCCTCAATAATTAACGATGAATGAGGGAAAATAAAAGGAAAACACTGTTTATTCTTATAAAACAAATAGTAAAACCGTCAAAGGGCCTTTTCTTACTCACGAGAATCTTTTTGCGCTTTCCATTCTTACCCAACATTCCTTGTGTTAATACATATAATATTCATGCGCAATAGTTAAATACCATTGACACTTAATTAATGAAAACCTTGCTTACATATTAACTAAATATAATACTATACTGAGTGAAAAGATTGAATTAACACCATGCAAGAAAAGGATACGATGTTGGAAACGGTACGTTAAGGGTCCACTAATTTCATATATACTCTCAGGTAATAACAGTTTTATCTGTTTTTATCGTCTAGCAGTGAGCTCATTTTAGATGGTCTACATATCGCGACAGTATTTAGTGTATCACTAGGTGACCACCAAATTGTCTTTTAATGTATTACATTCTATTCGAGAGGGATAAACATCCATGCTTTTATTCAAGCAATGTTTTTTCTGTAATAAATCTAAAAGACTGATATTACTTTTATTTTCTTCAACACGTTCTGATTGATTCTTGTTTAGTTTATAATCTATGAAAATTCACCGTAGAAAATTCTTTCTCTATTCTTATTTTGAAATTACACTCTCTCTTAGTTAAAAACTATACGAAGGGTGAGAGTGTTAGTAAAACGTTAGAACAGCTATGATGGGAATCGTTAGCGTCGAGGAGGAAGACGGCTAACGGGTGTATTTAACGCTTGGAACTGTAAAGATGGCTTTGACGAACTACGAGAGAGGTTTCATATTCCTAATTACATTGCACGCGGCGTTCACAGATTAAAAATAAAGGTACGGAAACAGAAAACCGATGTGGCGAAGAATTCCTCTATCAATAGAGGTATTAGAGAATGGAATGCTTTATCTGGAGAACCTCGTTCCAATGCCAAAATTGCTTAAAATTTCTGAAGGTGAAGCTTAAAGATATGGTTTACTGCGGTATTTTTGTAGTGAAATGTAAATTAAAAAATGACGTTACCACCGGACGGTTAGTCTGTCTGTAACGAATTAATAAATAATAATATATCTAGTCGTCTCTTTAACACATGAGGTAGTAGTAGTGGCATTGTTAAAAGAGCTACGATAGCTGTGGTCATTTCGTAGGCCCCCAATGGAAATCAAACCCGGGACCGCTTTCACCGAAGTCTAACATGTTGGCTATCCAGGAGCCTCAGAATAATATAGCATATCAATGGAGTTGACATCACAGTGTACTTTCCTATTTCCAATATTTCTTGTTTTGATTAAAAGTATTTTCCTTTCTTCTAAAATGCAGATTTTTTTAAACTAATTTTTCTCTAATTAGATATGGAAATAGTATGTTATGGTGATCTTTAAACGGAAAATGTGTTTAACGATTAGCTCAATAAGAAAACAATAGACTGGACAATTTTGATATCGCCACCCATATTTCATAACGTAACCACCCCTCAGCATTAGTAATTTATCTTTTCAGTAAACGAAAGTTAAAGCTAAATTGTTCAGAAAGCATATACAAGGATTGTTCAAGCGTTCATCTTCCAAAGAACAACATCAGCTGTCATAAAGGCTTTGTGAGCCCCAAACGTATGTTGATCTTGTGGCCATTTGAAATAATATCAACTGGAAATCACAATTTTCTTTTCGTGTTACACTTAAGAGCAGCTGCGCCCAACCTTTGCCAACCAAGGGGCTGCACAATAGATATTTTCAAGCTGGAGGGCCCTACTTAGAAAAATTAGTAAATGAATGAATTACTTCGTAAATAAGAACTTATTATATTGGCATATGCAAAAAGTAATCCAGAAAAATAAATCAATATTTTTTTTTATTTCACGAAAATCTAGTGTTTATAGTCGATTCCGAAAATATAAAACAAGTGAAAGGGCCGCGAGATGGAAAACCCCTGATCTATGGATTTGACCAATCATAAATAAAGTTTTTTCGAAAATAATTAGAATGCTTGTACAAGATTATCGCATCTGTTATAACCGAATAAAACAAGAACCGAGAATGTTAGTATTTTCTGAAATTAGGGCCCGAAAACCAACATAGATTTCCGAACTGTTTCCACCGTAATGCACTTGACCACGAAACTTATTACTCATGATCCTACTATAGAATGCAGGGCCTCCGAAATAAATTGCATTGACTCCTCTTTCATTTGTCGCGTCAATCCGATCTTCAATGGAAGAATGCGATATAAGCCCTCTGGATAAACTACACTCTCAACAAATCCTTCGCCGGAATAAGCAAAAAATCCGTCGTCGAATGCGACACGGAGAGGAATCCTCGTAAAATTTCAGCCTCGAGAAAAAAAGAGGGCGACGGGACATACTCGAAAATTCGTGCGGAAAAAGTGAACGGCTCTTCCATTTCGGAGAAAGGAAGAAAAGGGAGCGATTCCTCGCAATAAATAAGCGGTAGCGATGCTCTGTCCAAGAAATATAAAAGGACGCTAAGAACATTTTCGCCTGCGGGCTGGGGGCAATCCAGAAAAGGGAGAAGGTATGCGGGGGTGGAGATAAAGAGGGAAAGAGAGTAACTGTTGCAAGTCAAGGTGTGACAGATGCGAATGGAACATGGAGAGAAAAGAAGGGAGAATGAAAACGAGAGAGGAAATGCCAAAGGGGACGCGTGAAAAGGATGCGAAGGCTTAGGAGAGATATGCGATATAGAAAGAAAAAAAAGATGAGGAAAGTGGAAGTGAGGGGATGTCTGATAAACAGGGAGAAATAAGCAGAGCACGGAATATGAAAACTGACGAACAAAAGACTTGACTATGTAATGGAAAATAACGAGTGAAGGAGAGAGATTAGAGATGAAAGAGAGATAAATAAATTTCACCTATTTGGAATTGGAAATTCTGCACTCAAAATTTGATATATTATTTATAAAATGCAAACAAATGGGAAATATAATTTGTGGCGAGTAAATGATTAAATATGAGGGATTGATTGGACAACCAGATCGATGGTTTCGCTTTCCAATTGGTGATGTATCATTTAATGAATACATCACAAATTAATTCAACATTTTGATATTATTACGAATTAAATACTTTCTTTATATTATTTAGTGAATAGTTCATACTTTGTCGTACTTTTTCGCGGTATTACTTGAAGTTATTAATTCGCGGTATTACTGTTTACTAAACCTCTTATATTCATCGTATTATTTGAATAATATCAGATATTTGCATTTTTGACAGATGTGTAACTCAAACTTGCACATTTTTTTATTTCTATACATCACATAATTCTAAAATTGTAGATTTCTATGGAAGACATATCGCATCTGATGATATGAGCGATTTATTTCGAAAATAATGGTAAGGATTTCTGATTTTCTAAGAGAATATTCTCTGGTAAGTTTTTCAGAAAAATGGAAAAATTAACTTTCAGCAGATACTTTGATTTTATGCAAGGGCACTTTAAAAGTCAGAATGGAGCTGAAGAATCATAACTACAACCATTTATAGAGCGCTTATCTACTACTTTTTTATTGACCGTGGTGATCCATAATTGATTACTACTGCTTCTCTACACCCAAAATAATCTTACAAGTTTTCTTTACCTATTCACCTTAAAATCTGCGTTACGAGTCAAGCAATCACGCTCATCTCGTTTCAGAAAGTTAGTAGAGTTCAGATGTCTTTAGAATTCACCCTTACGTTTCAGAGGAAAAGGAAATAGCTGGTATCTTCTTAGGATCCTTCCCGAAGGAGATCCGTAAGAGTATGGAATTTCCCGGATTGCTCACTGAAAAGGAATACTGGACTTCAAACAGGTTTCCTCCGTAGTTCAAAGCATTCTGAGCTGTAACACGGCTGGAAACTATTTAGGGCAGCTGGAAACTAAGGGGTTATGAGCTACAAAAATGGGTCGTGGGATTTTGCTGAAACTCCAAAGTACTCATCAACTGCAGTTTGGGGACAGCATTGCTGGACAAGTAGAGCAAATCCTTTTGCAAGAATTTTGCGGAAATAGAACTCCTATGTCAAAGTATGTTCAATATGTTGTGATTACGAAATACTGCTTTGATCTGACTCTGATGTGGTGTGTTCTTCCATCTTAAATTTTCATCAATACATTATCTCCTGAAATTATTAATGCTCTCTAGGAAATTCATTTGTGGCGCACCTACGTTTAGATAAATAATATATACCTCCATCTTATTTGGAGGATGAATAGTTTTGTAGGAGGAATCAGCAAACTTGAAATTTATCTGCTTCTTGGGTAAATAGATTACTGATAAAAACAATTTCCAATAATTTGAAATACGTTTCCTCGTTACGGACACATAATTGAATAAGAATGAGGCACATTACTTCTCTATTGTTTATTTAAGGCAATCAAAAGATAACCATAAAAAAAATTATGTAGGCAAAGAGAGGATTTAGATTTTAGATTTTATTTGATTGTTCATTTATGGATAACGCCAACTGTTTCCTCAAAGTTAATTCTTTGTAGAATAAGGAACATCAGGCATGACTTGACAGGTTAGATATTTGGCTAAGGTCCAGTATGTTTTGTATGCATAAATCTAAATTAATACAAAATACCCCATTTTCAGACTTAGGTGATGCCTTAGCATGTGCATATTGTTTTGAAGAATCTTTCGCAATATCCTACGAAGATTATTTCGAAATAAACTCTTCGTTTAAGTAGGTACCAAAAATATCTATAAGTGCAAATGACCCCTGCTGTCGAGGCGCCAATAAAAGAAAAATATATATAAGTTGCCTTTCCGTGGGAAAGAGAAGGCAAACTTTGATGAGTGTTAATGGAGAAGGATTTGCTAATATGAATATATAAAATGATCAGTGATGCTCAACGTAGATACAAATAATGTAATCGATGGTTCCGTAATTATTAAGGAATTAATGAAATAAAAAAGATAGATGGATAACATAATGATAATTCATTTTCTCCGGAAGAATATTAGGTAGGCACTGAAAAATTGGGAAGAAAAAGAAGGCCACCTCATCCGACCTCCATACCTTATAACTAGGAAAATGAGGATTCAAAATAGAATTAAAGAAAGATTATCTAATAGAGAGGTATAGAGGGTATAATATAATATAGGGAGAGAGGTATAATCCAACGTACTCTATTAATCTGCCTATCACGTCTATATTTACAAAATATTTGCATGCATAAATACTTTTATTTAAATGCATGGGTCATGAAACATTACATAAGTAAAAAATATTGCAGACGTTTCATAACACTGGTATGATTGTGTCACAATTCAAGCGCGCTTTTCATTTGTCATTTAAAAAGCTTTTAAATATGATTCCAATAGCTTTTTTTCTTTTTGGTTTTCGTAGTGAGCAAAAAAACAGCTATTAATTCTATCAAAAGAGTAACAACAGCAGGAAAATATTAGGAATACATTAAGTTTCACTCCGCTTTAGCAACCACTAAGGTTTTGTGTAGAAAAAATCGCACCTTTAAATAGGGGTATGATAATTCTGAGCGAATTCTGCCTAAAAAGAATTAATCTTTAACGGTAGATTGCACACTGCATCAGGTTTCTGAATTTTACCGTCGACCTTATTTATAAGTATCATAAGTCTCAAAAAAGATGTAGGAACAGATGATTAAGATGATTGCGCATGATGCGAGGAAAAATTAATGTGTTTCTAATAAAACGATTTCTGCAAGGTTTTTGGTCTGAATGATAAATATTTTGGGAATCGTAGATATATTAGCAAATCATTCTATAAATAAATCAATTTTTTTCGTAACGTACTGACGAAGAATGGGCTTAGAATGAAACGAATATCATATTTGGTTCATACGAAGGGAATGCGTTTATGGACGACGGGAAGCTATCCAAGATACCCTCGCATGTCTTGGGTGAAAGAAGAATTCGCATGAAGGTTATTTTGGATACAAATACGAGGGAAAATAGCAGGGTGGCTGACGTAGGAGGCGGGTGAATAAGATGGGACCTAAAAAGGAAAACATCCCCGTGGAGGAGTGTCAAACAAGCGAAAGCTATAGAAAGGAAAGTGTGAGCGAAAGAGGATATGGAATGCCTGAAAAAGTCTTCTTCCCTATGGTGTCCTTCAACCATAAATTCTCCTACCTATACTACAACTCTTCCTATTTTCGTTATCCATGAGGATCGAAAATTTCACCACGAATTTACAGTATCAGTTATCCTTTCTCCGAATACCATATTGAGAGTGCTCATTCTCATATTCTTTGGAAAAAAGACGCTTGAGATGTGCCGCCGAAGCATTAATATAACGAATAGGAATTTGAGGAGTTGGTATGCTTCAAGAATTTATTTATTAAAAAAAATCCAAACTCTTCATCGTATTTAGTTTGAATGAAAAATGGTTATCAGTAACATGGCTCGTTCCAGAAAAGACAATTCATAGGTATACGTTACCAGATCTACCAATTACGAGTTTGAATTTTTCAGTGTTTCCTTTTTTAATGCTTATAAATGAAAGCAATATATTCATGCATATCTGAATTAGATGTGTACATTTATGAATAATGAATCTCTTATGACGTTCATGTATTGTTTCTTAGTCTCTTTGATCGAAGATATAAACGATATTATTAGCGAAAGTTCCAATTCTTCACGAGTTTGTCTTAGCCTAGCTCAGAACTGATGATGGCTATACAAGGCTTATGTAGGAATACAAATCTTTAATGATGTAGTAGTTTTATACTGAACATTTGCATTCCAATGACAACGAAACTCTATCCGAAAATATCTCATATACGGACAAAATTACTTAATTTTCGCATCCCGTTTTATATTATTAGCTCTATTGAAAAGCATTATTATTGTGAAATATTTAAAAATAGTATAGTGGAGAGTTGCCTATATTGCACCGCTAGCCCAAAAACAGAAACCCTTGGATCCCATCTATCACATTCTTTTTACTACTTATAATATCCCCTAAGTACGTCTTACATGAGTCGTGGCAACCGGTGAAGTACGAGTTGTTGTGTGTGTATTTAAAGAAAGTAAGTGTCTCTCGAGCTATGTTTTCGGATTTTCATAAGAATACAGGAGGCAGGTGAGTCTTATTTCTTTTATTTTAGTTAAACCTCACATTTGTGTAATCTGTTAAGTTACATTTACTACTAGTGTCATCACTGCAGTGGAGTTAACTCGCATTTAGCCAGGGAAAATCATTACTTTCAAAATGGCGGGGGTTCCCAAATCACACCATATCGCAGTGCAGTGATGTACTCGTATGCAAATAAACTTCAGCTCATATTTTATTTGGAAAGAATTCAAGGTAGAGATTATTTAGAAACGTTCAAAATTCTTCAAACACGTAAATTCTGTGTATGTTATTTAAAGGTTTTTGATTTTTCAATCAGAAAAGATTTCTGATATTTTTTTATGATCGTCAAATATACGCATATTTTTCAATTTTAATACTGAAGACATATTAATACATATTTTACCTTCCATTGTGGTTCTAAAAGTATATACTTTCAAAAGATTCTTGCTACTGTCTAATATGGTTGAAGTTTTTTGTTAGTATTTAAAACTGAGTGCGATTTCGGAGACCCGATGACCAAATTGCACTGCTTGCAAGGGTTTTTAATTGTTTTTTTCTTGTTAATTGGTTGAAGCTGAAAAAAACAATTTCTAATCAATTTTAAAAAATGGGAAAATGCTCCTTGATCCGTTGGAATGCAAACAAATTCAACTTTATCGCTTGTTTTTAAGTAACGTCGTTTTTTTTAAACTGGTGCGATATAGGCAACCTATATATAAATATGTTCAGAGCTATCAGGATATATAATGATGAGAAATTACAGAATGATATGATTTATGAGATTTCATAATGCTATGGAAATACAGCTGTTTGCATCCTTCCAAATTTGGTAGATTACGCTAATGATTAATCTCTCACGTATCGCAACTTGATTTACGAAGTTTCTTTGAGTTGATACAAGCGTGTACCTCGCTGTATCATTTTCATCTCCATTTTAACATCTCTTTTATTTCACCACCCAGATATTTCTTCTATTCTATATTTCTCTCTGGAACTCCTTTCTCTGGATTCGTTATAAACTTCTTTGGTAGTTCTGAGTCCGATCCACTCCCAAACTTGTTTCTCTCTCCCCCACTCATTTCTCTTTTCCTTATTATGCCCCAACAAACCTCTTCCTTAATCGGAACGCATACTTTACCTCACAGAAGGGATTTTAATGAAAAATTCCACTTCCTCGACTTCCTATAGATTGTGGTGGTATTTTCATAACCATGAGCTCCCTTTTTAAGATCTGAGGATGGAATGAAAGGGGATCGCTAGTTAATATTTCCCGTTCGTATTTTTCTTCAAAGCGATGAATTCTCTCGATGCGTTCAGGAGGGGGCAGTGGTTAACATTTTTGTTTTCTGATAATTTCTTCATCAATGAAATATCAGAGTTGATCGGAGGTCAAGATAAGAAGTAGGATTTTTATCATATTACGCATATTTGGACCACACCACAAACATATTTCATTACGTATAACACTATATTATCACATAACATACTGTAGACTATATTATTTACCTTTTTGCCTGAAATCTTTGTGAGTGAAGGCACTCTTATCCCACTCTCAGTAATGCCCGAAATGTTGACTAGACTAGGTGCCGCTTAATACAGGAACGGATAACACGAAATGTCGGTCAGCACGTAGTGAAGCATTGTTCCGTTCCATCTTTTACAACTTTAAATGCATATTAATGTGTTTATAGAGAAACTGTAAACAGAAAAAAACGATTAACAGGAAAATAGTTCTAGGCCTGCATGGAAAATATCCGCAGAATTCATTGGATGACGCAAAATGGAATTTGTGGTGGGATTTCGATCAACATAAAATTTATCATTCTGCGTTTAAAGTTTTGTTAATAAACTTTTCTATTTTTATGAAGAGCTGAGTTAACGAAATTAATTATTTGAGTTTACTGATCAAACGTTTATTCGTTAATGGGAGAACCTGGTTTAGAAGGGCAAAATTTAAGTTTTTTGGACATTTCTTTTAGAAAAAACGGTGAAATACACAGTTTTCTAAGTGCGTACATACCTATGTTATACCTTCAAGAGTACGAAAAATATTTTTTCGATAAAAATTACTAAAAATTGCTTACGTTCCGAAATCTTGATGCACGAGATCCTTGGTATTTTCTTCCTTTCAAATGAGGCATCGCATGGCTTAACTGAAAAAACAAGGAACTACGATTGAAGGTTCCAAAATTTTCTCTAAGACTGGCCCCACTAAAAAGGAATCCTTGCATGCATTGAATCATACTGCGCCTCACTTTTATTAAATCAAGGTATCTTTGGATCTACCTTATTACGATGGAGAAGAAACAATGCCCTCAAAACATAAACAATGTAGAAAAGAATGCACAGCGTTCAAATAATTCTACTAATATGCTGAGCTGAGACACTAGAGGCGAGATTTTCTTTTCATTCTTCTAACTGTACATACAAAGAGAAAAACCATGTAGTCAGAGCAGTTTTTTTTACAGGAACAAATCCTTCAGGTAGACAAAGGGCATTTGTGTGACTCATATGACCAAATGGAAGTATCCTCATAAAATTTTAAAACAAGAGTTAGAGATCGGTATGGTGTACTTAGTACCGCATCTCAGCATCGGTATCACATATAATATGTAACATGTATACTATTTATTTTATCGAAATTTGCACCAAAGGGTTTTGCTATGCCTTTAGAGAACCCAAAGAATTCTTAAACTATGAAGTGTATGAATTGTTTAAGCCATAAAATATCTGTTCCTCAAATGGGGAAATGGGGATAGCTTTCCGGATACCAGTCAGAAAGATGTTCATTTTAACAGAGAACATTATAAAACTGACCAATTTGACAATAACAGGCGACATTTTGCTGCAACATTTTATATGTAATTATCTAATGACATGAAGCTGAATCTCGTTATAATGATTATGGTACGCCTACATTTTTACGGCTTTCACAAAAGAATACATGGCGAAACAAATTTCAATTATGCAAGGCAAGGCAGTTTCGCGGATCGTAAAATAGACTAAACATCGGAATTGGAACTTTTTAAATAGCATTCAATCAATACTTGATGAGAAGGGATTTTCCTACGGAGGGAATTTGGATATCAGCCAATCTTTGTCCCAATTCATGATAAGCTAGCGCTTCGTCAATATTCTGTATTAAATATTCCGTCGTATCCGAGCCGCGGAAGAATCTCATCATTTGCTTAAAAAATTGCTGACAAAACATGCCTCGGTGAAGTTTTTTACTTATTCCTCACCGCTTATCGCAAAATCGATTCGTCTGCATTCTTTTAAGCTTCATTTTTTCGTTGCATTCTAGATCAAACTCTCTTTGAAGCTGGTCGAATATTCTATTCCTAATTCTTATGCATTTTAGTTAATCACCAACCGTGCCATATTGTGTACATTTATTTACTTAGAAACGCGCGCATTATTTTCGTGGCATACTAGAAATTAGTTGAGACGAAATGTAAAAGAATCCGATTTGTATAATTTCTTTTATTGTGCGAGTGAAAGGGTAATGAGGAATTTATTATTAAGTAAATCTAACCAAATCATTTTTTCCAACCTCTTAATCGTACCAATCTTTCGAGATTACCTCAAAATCGAGGAAGCCTAGATTCTTAAGTTTGGGAATGCGACATACCGCAAAGTCATTATTGGAGATGTATAACTTACCTTGCAATTTGAATTATGGTCGAATACTTTTTATTCATAGAAAATGATTCTTAAGGAAGTTTTAATATTTTAGTATGTACCGTTATTTTCAGCACACGGTAAATTTTCTTCTGACGCATTGAAACAAAAAGAATTAAGTTCATCAATCGGCATTTTAAAATGTTCTAAATATTAAGCAGTAATGTGATCACATACATAACTGTTGGTCAACTGTCAGCAATAATCGAAATTTATTATTCTATCTATATTTTTACTTATAAAAATCTGTAGCGGAGCCGTGCCAGGACATTGAAGGAATTTTCAAGAGAGCGGTAGAATTCGTAATTATAAGTGACACGTATTCTAAAAAGCTATTTAAAAAACAATTGTCTGCCTGTTACAGCATCACGCCAAAATTATCCAGTGGGTTTTGATGGAATTGGACAACATACTAATGAATGACATGATGTTGCATATAGATACTTAAAACGGATATTTCCCTCATACAACTACAATTGTATGTTATGCAAATGCTATGCTAATAATGGAAATATTTTCATCTATATTAGCAACACTTTTGTAGTATTTCTTGTTACTTGCTATTTCTACCGTGCGGATTTTATTTTCATAGTCGATTATCTTTCATTTATACTTTCATTATATTGTCTGCTGCATGATTGGAGGCTTAATGTGGTGCAAATCAAGCTAATTGAGATGATTGATAATCAGCTTTGCGTAGGATTAGTTGCTTACGTTGTAATTCTTTTTCCATTAATTTCTATAACTTATTTCTAGTTAGTCCCTCCGCCATCTCAGAATCTTGCCTTCGGTCGTAGATATCTAACCTGTTCAGCGTTTGCTGCAACCGTTCGGATTGTGTGCATGTGGTTTGCATTTGTTTTTTCTGTCCCCTTTTTCTTTCGATTTCATTACTTAATTTCCTTTATTTGCCTGTCATTCACTCATAGCCATTTACACACTTTTTTATTCACATTCACTCATGGTTTGATTTACTATTTTTTGTTTGTATTCTTCGCCTCATATTTTTCTTTTACGTTATCTTCTTGGTTAGTAATTTTTGTAATTATATTTCGAGTTTTTCCTTATTTTCCTTTATAGCAATGTAAATTTTTACGAATAGTTTTGTAAATTAGGAGTCTGAGAAAGTATATTCCAACGTATTCAGTAGAATAAAACACATGGTTGTAAATAGTACGAGTAATAAATAATATAAATATTAGAAGTAGTTTAGTAAGTAAATAGTAAACCGAGAATGTTATTTGTTCAATCTTTTTTTTCGGCTTCGAATGTAATGTTGTAGCAACCCAAAAACTTTGGATAGTAACGTAAAACTTAATCCTTAATTAACGATTTGTTCGACAAAGTTATATTTGCCGTGGGAATGTTGGAATCTTTTTTTTGTAAATTAACCGGCCGTGGTGGTGGAGTGTTAGGCGTGCTAGCGCTACAACCCCAAGATCCAAGGTTCGATCACGGCTAGTCGGATTTTTCCTGTTATGGAATGGTTGTGTTCGTCCACTGTTATTGTTTAGGCCCACCACAGTAGTTGTCTAGTAAATGGATGTTGATGGAGACATTGGGAATTAAAAAATAGAATAATCACGCTGCGTTTTTATCAGTAGAAAACTTGAGACCGTAACAAACTCACTACTACCTGACATGTTTTTTTTTTAACTAATTGACTAATGGCTCTGTTAATGCAAGACAATGAAATATTTCATGAATGGTAATGTTTTATGTCCTTTTATTATTCACACTAATAGTTTATACAAATATAAAGACGAACGAAACTAGCATAATTATTTACTTTCTATTTGCAGACATCTATGTATGTACCCCGCAAGCCACCTTTCAGATGTAGCAGGGGATGCACGCGTTATGAATCTTATTCCCTAATTGATTACTTTCGCATATCGTTTGCGAAAAAAATGAATTCTTGAAACGACCAGTTGTAGCATCTATTATCCTGATATTCCGCGAGGTATCAGAGAGGTCTATATAACAGGCAGAACGCATAATATCGGCTATATCTTTTGAGAACGTATATTCTCTGAAATTATTAATATTGTTTAAATCTTCTATATTTTAGAGATTGTCATCCTGTATCTTGGTGTATCTGGGTAGTTCACGGATTTTTCGTAGTAATTCTTTACAAAATGTATTGTCTTTCGTTTTAACTTATGTAATTCACGAATACAACACATTTCGGCAGGGTAGGATTACAACGTTATCACTAAGTTTGCTGATGTTTACTCAGAATAGTAACGATACAATTACGCAACCCTGCGGGACGCTTGAGGTTAATTTAACCACATTAAACTATTATCATTTAGTATTTTCCTTTGCTTTCTGCCGAAGAGAAAGTCTTCTCTACATATTATTACTTCTGTATAGATACCCGCATCTTTAAATACGTATAATCATTCAGGATATGGGACCATATCTAGCTCTTTCCCAAAAACCAAATATATATCTTCGAAGATAAATGGGTAAGAGTGACATTGCGCAAGATGGTGCGCACCCAGGAAAAAACCACCCGAAGAAAGAATAGTTTTCCGGAATAAGGAAGTCTAACGTAATTTCAAGGAAAAGGAATCTGTAATAAAGCGCCCCTCTTGTAAACTTCATCTCTATAATAATCCTTGAAAGAGCTAGGCAATTAGAGGAGAAGGACAACGAATAATTAATTACTTTCTGATTTACATCGGCTCTGTTAATAGGTTAGTTTGGAGAGAAACCAATGGGGAGCGCCGTCATGCATTATGCGAGAAAGTGAAATTTGAGTTAGGTTAGCTGTGATGGAATTGATTACACTGAAAAGAAAGCGATAATTAAAGGGTCGGATTTTAACGAGGCGAGAGAGTGAGAAAGGGGTGCGATTTTATGTAACGCGAGGAAGTAAAGGGAGGAACATATTGGGTGGCGGCGCAGATAATGGAGGATTTAGCGCCGCTTTCCAATGAAAGCGAAAAGAGATGTGAGAGGAAGGAAAATGGTTTAGGGGAATATTCGATGCGAAGGCGGGAATATCGATACACGTAAACGATCATTTTCGTTTTTAAGCCGCTTTATCGATGATTTATTATCCGTATCACGTTACTAAAACGCGAAACTCAGATTACTAAGTTTCAATTTAGGAACTGCTTTCGAGCGAAATTAGGGCGTAAATCTTTCACTGTGTTCGTTGCCCGGCTTTATGTGGAATATGATAATGTTGCGCCTGTACTCAATCAAGAATTTAGGACGATAATGTTCGTATAATCGCTAATCAATATTACCTCCAATAGTTCCAATGAAGTGTATAAATAGATTTCTGGCTGCTTGTTTTATCAACAGTTCCCATGGAAAAGTTTTAGGTGCACGCCTTAACGATTTACTTAACCTCTGTTTCATTTATTTCGTATTTTTTAGTATTTAATGTCTTCTAGCGTGGAAAAGTTTCCATTCCGTCATGTTCTTTCTTGATTTTTATGGTAAATTTCCTTATTCCTCCTTTCATGTTATAGAAATAATTTTTTTATTTCTAATTTAGCTACTGTTAGTTTTGCAGCTTTATCATATACCTCTTCTTGTGACCTTTTTCCTATTTTGGATTTTTTTTCCTAAGCTTTAAGCTTTTATTCCCTAAGCTTAAAATGTAAGAGGAAACTTCATAGTCCCAATCCTGCCCACAATTAAGAAGATTATTTCAATTTTATTTACTTGTACATTTCCATTGGTGTACGCCTTTAGGTGCTTATAGGTAATTATTGTACGCATATGTAATGCAGTCTTGTTTCTTGCTTTAATCTTCCAAGAGGCCATAAGAAGCTGCATGGAGCAATAACCTGCCTACGTTTATGGCAATTGAGATGCCTATACGATAAGTATCTTACTCTCCCTAATTAAATAGCAATATAGATTTCCTCTTCTAATTCGTCCTTGAGAATTCAAGGGGAAGCGATTTATATGGGCCTTTAAGTCAGGACTATTTATGTATCTACAATTATTTTTTTCTCTATTTTCGATTTTACAGTCGAAAATAAAAGCGAGTACCTCAGGAATGGACTTTTGGACCTTTTTCTTGAGTTAACATTTCCTGTCGACACTTTCAGAATATATTTCAGGTAGTATTAAGGTAAATTAATTATTACTTAAACAATAGGTCATTCTTTTGTATCTAGAAGCTAAATTCTGAAAATAAATTATCGTTTAATATAAATAAGTAACCAACATGTCATTTACCTTTGTCATTATATAGTGTATGTGCTCAAAAGATTTTATATTAAGATATAATAACCAAGTAATACTGTTTGTATGGGATAGAGTTGCGAGAATGGTACTATGATTATAAATGGTATTTTTAGTGTTATTTTCAGGAAATTTCATCAAACGCAGTCTCGTTTGCAAAGGGATAATGTAGAGCGATGAATTGTTCTAAAACGAGAGCTGTATACTGAAACTCGTTTCCCCATCCCAAGCTACGTTATTTAAATCGGGCTGTCACGTTCCCCTATCAGAAGAAAATAATTGAACCCGCTTCTGGGGACAAGGGATAGAAAGTTTTAATTTCCGATAAGCGTTAAATATAAACGCTGGAATGCTTTCCGGACCCTTTCAACTTGGTGGCGAAAGATCGTTTTAATCGCCTGAACCTGCGATGGCGAATTTTCGAACCCTTTCCTTCTATATCACGCTGCAAACGAGGCAATGAAAGGTGCAACAGAGGGGTTGGCTGAGAGAGAAAGGAAGAGAAAGGGTAGATAGGAGGTCGGAGAGAGAATGAGGGACCAGTCAATGGCAGATAAAGGAAAATGGTGGACAAGGAGTTGAAGGAGGACGACGGCTGAAAAGAGAAATGAAGGGGTGTCAGAGATTACGCAGTTGCAGAGAAATAAATATCGTATCACCGAATAAATAATCAGAGATGAGTAAATTTGCGTGGGCTGTTGTAAATTTTCACCATAAATCTACATAAATACCCTGTTACCCGCCTTTCAGTGTATGGTAAGGGTTGCAAAGAGCAAGCTTTCGATTTACGTCTTCAGAATATTGTTGTTGCGTTCGTTCGTTCGTGGAAAGAATGAATCCTTTACCGACTTGTTTTCGTATCTATCTAATTTTACGCTTATTCCCGTATAGGCGGACGTAGCAGAAAAGGGTCGCATAATACCGATTACGTCTTCCGCAAATGTATTTTCTCTGAATTTATCAAGTAATCGTAGATTCCTAATTTTCTTTGTTTCAATGATTCCCAACCTGCGTCTGAGAGCATTTTGGTAACTCATACGTTTTTATCTTAGCAAATTTCAACAAATCATATCACCTAGCTCTGCACCTTCTCAAGTTCGTGGGTACACGTTTCATCCGCTGAATTCCACAACTTTGCCGCATATACCAGATAGAGCCTCAGCAAGATGTAACAAAATGTTCTCTATCCTTTTCATCTTTTCTGCCTACAATGCGCTTTGTAAAACCGAGCTTTTTAGTCGAATTCCCACAGATTTTTCGGATATGTGTGCTCCAGTTTAAGTTATTTGTAATTCTGAGATAACCAACTGAGTCGACTACATTTACATTCACTCCACTAATTTTACACGGGTGGTTCTTATTCAACTGCTTCCTTTCCAAGAAATTACAGAACATTTACTTTAAGATCCAGTTGACATTTTCGCACTATCTTTGAATACAAGCTAAATCGTTTGATTGTGAAATGCTTCCTCCGTCACCTAACATTTATTTATATATTTCACAGTCATCCGAAACACCACTCTTTAATAATTAAGTAGAAGAAAGGGGAGGAAATGAAAGTCTTCCCTGTAGACCTTTTTTTGTCCTGCTATGTTACTTTCAGCTTCGGATTTTATAAGTTTCCTGTCCCAATTTAAAACTGCAAAGTTTTAAACATAAACCGGCTCCGGAATATTTACTTGAAAATTTCTCTCTCCGTTCATCAGATACTATATTAGAGGTCTTCTATTCAAAGTAGGTTGTAATTATAATATATTCCGAGAGTCATTTCCACGTGCAGCTCCGCTGAGAACTAATAAGAGGAGACGACGATGCCCACGCAGAAAACAAAAACTTTTTCGGCTCAAGATATTTTTTGAGAATAAAGGGATCCTGAGACAAAAAAGTTTCGGAAACGCTGATCCAAAAAATAAAGAAATGTTACTTCATTCGGTAGCGACGGAACAGCCGGAAAAAATGAGAGCGCTCTTTCCCCTGGGAGTGATAACGGGACAGTTCCGAGGTTTCTTTCAGCGAGTACTTTTCGACGAGGGTAACAGGAAGGATAGATTGTCGTCTGCTGGGAAGAAGGGGAGGGATGGGAAAGAGATATTTTCGGGAATATGAGGGATAGGTAAAGAGGAAAAGCTGTCATTAAGACGAGATAGGAAACGCTCATCTATGGCGGGCGATGACTCGGGAGAATGCATTGAATCGACGTCAACGTGTACTCTCTCCACGCCACCTTTTAGAAGAATGGCAATTTCTCTCTTGGGGAGAGTTGCAAAAGGAGGAGCGGATGAGGTATGCCCTCGCAGAAAGAGACATGTACATGCGCTGTACTCCCAAATGAGGTTAACCTAAGGACCGCGTTTCATCAATGGCTCGGTGCGTGAAGTTGGGGGCACGAAAGCAATTCGCTCCGATGGAATGGAGCACTTTAATCACTAAGGTCAATCCATTTTTTACGTTTCCAGTTTGAGGAGAATGGGATCAACTTTTTAGAGAGTTTCGGGATTAAATTCGTGACGAAATAGTTGATCAGCGGTCGTTATTGACGTGATGACATGAGAGCAGGCAGGTCAATTATCCTTCCGACCACAACGGAAATTCAGGTCATACTTAATTACTGAAGCACGCCACATCTTCTTCCTTCTATACCGCGATAGTGCTGATTCATCGAAAAGCGGTGCTTTGGATGGTCTAATTGCGGTGGAGGATGGATAGACGACGATTAAATCGTATTAATTCTCCCCTATTTGACGCTCGTGGTTGAATTTTGCCATGAACTGGAGAAGTAGCATAATGCCTATTGTCCTCTGTAAACTTACCTTAGGTGAATTTCTTAAAAATCACTTCCAAAATTAATGTTTTTCCCGTGAATGATTTCCAATTATAGATGACTAAGCCGAATATGATTTATCTATGATACTTTTTTATATTCCTCTTTATAACTCTTAATAGAAACAAAAATTGCTTAGTAGAATCCACAACTGAATTATTTTGATTTAATGCCTCGATTTATCCGATGAAGATGGAGAAGTTAAGTTAAAAAATTAGAACCGTTGAGTTATATTAAAAGTGAGCCGTTTAGGCTGTGAGACTTTGAGGAAGATCTTTACGAGGGACAGAAGCTAATACAATATTTACATTACAGATCGCTTCTCGAACAGCCAAATGTGTTTGTTATTTAGAGTCATAGTAGTTCATTGAACAATTTCATGTACAATTCCTATTTTTTCCGTCCGTAAAAAACAACTCTAAGGAAACTTATAATAGAACAAAGCGAAATGAACTTATTTCACTTCCTTTCAGGAACCATTAATCAGGAAATTTACGAAATTTATTTTGTGATCTAATATCGCATTTTAATCATTACGATGGAAAAGTAATATTTCCGATCGTGTTCGAAATGCTCTTTCGCAGGGGGCATCCGGCTTTGATTCATTCATTCGCAAATCTTCACCGTACATTTAATATCATTATTTACTACTCCGTATATTTTGTATTTCATCTTGCGTACTTCTATGTGGTTAAACGGGATATCTTTTGATACCGAAAACATCAAGGTATTCATAAAGGACATTTTACAGCAGTAAAAATGGCGGAAAAAGATTGGCTTCTTTTCATGCATTTTGTATCGGACACCCAGCTCAGATTAAAGAAAAAAATTAAAATTAAACCCTGCAAAGATGAATGCATAGGAAAAATCCGATTGCTATGGTTTTAAAGTTTTCAACCATCCTTCATGACTTTAAAAGATAAATTTGAATTTAGCTTACGAATCTCAGTTTACATATTTATTAATACAGGCTGTGTGAATTCCGTTTCGACTTGTAGTTTATCATTTTAAACCTTATCTTGCTCGATAGTTTATCTTTGTCAAGTTCAGTTTGGGCAAGGAGATATTCGATTTGCTCTTGATATTGTCTGTCTATCTAATGAAAACGAAAGTATTGAGTTCGCTTGACGACAATCTAAATCGCATGCCTCGAAGGTACAACTTTTTCGAGAGAATGAGACACGGGATTAAGATTTCGTCTCGGAGGAGCAATGGAAGGAAGGCTTTAGAGTGTTTTCTTGAAAACGATTCGCAAAACCGCAAAGGCGGGCCTTTCTCCATCGGATGAGATCGAGGTCTTCCTGCGCCACGAGATGGCGGTTTGTCAGAGGAAGTTCCTCCTCTGCCTTCCTCGCTTTCGACGGTTAAGCGGTTTGTGATATGAGCAAAGGTAAAGCTTCTGCACAAGAGGAAATTCTGGATCCGATAATAGGGAAGTTACCCTTAAACTTTTGGTGAGTGGTTTAAAAACGAGAAAGTATAAATAGATCTCGCGATCATTTAAAATATGAGACACTTTTTATTAGCATTACTGACAATTGTTTGAGAGAAACGAGAGGAGTAACGGAGACTCCTACATAAGGCCTGCTGTCTCCATCGACAAGGCGCTCTGGCCCTCCTCGAAACATCGCAGAATGAGTTAGCATTCTGCGACATGGGCCACATCAAGTAAAGAGAGGAAGGTTAAAGAGAAGATACTTAGAATCCAACATGGATGGCAAGTCATCTAGGCCCCCCACATCAAAGATATGGGGCCAACCAGGAGAAGAAAAGAAACGAAACAAAAGAAAGAAACCTTACCTTTTCCATTTTTATTGTCCAACTTATTCGATCATACAGTTGTAGAGGATTTTTAAATCTCGCAGACTATCATCACTAGAGTTTGTAATTTTTAATAGTATATGGGACATAGAAAATATCGTCCAGTTTTAAACGAAGATGATCTTCGAAATCGTATCTTAGGCCTATTTTAGAGATTCCTAGAGTACGAACGCAAAGAAAGCAGAGTTTCCGATAGCCGGTAGTCTGCACTGATACTATGTTTTAAATGGAATGAGCTGAAGCTGGTTGAAATTTGTCTTCAGCGGCTACCTTATTTAGCTGTTAATGCTAGACCTCTTCTTTGAGCTTGCAATTGGCGTTGAAGAGGTCGCTTCTATACCCTTTTTCCCATAAACGAAGCTTTTTTCGAGTGAAACAGGCATTATCGCATCTCCGCGCATGATTTCCCGTCACTCGGCTCGAAAACAGAGGGGTTGTGGAGAGTTAACATGAGAATTGGCGCATTTGGATTTTAGGATTAGCTATTCAAGAAACCAAACACTTCCGAAAACGAGCAGTGTTAGAAGATACAAAGCTGGATGTGGGCCGTGGAGAGACAGTGTGTGGGGACGTTAAGAATTAAAATAAAAGAACATAGCATGGGCGCCGACATCCAGCAAGCGGAAAACCTGCTTTCTTTGTGTTCTTAGCCACTAAACCTGCATTCAGCGCAACAAAGTTAAGCTATTCAAGTCTAAAAGTCACTTTACTTTTATATCTTATACTATATAGAATTTTAATTTACCGAATTTTATCTCCGAAGCGGGATAAGATGGAAATCGACCGGGACAGAAGCGGCCAACCCTACCTATTACCATATTGTGTATCTAATGATAGAGACATCAGATATTTTCGGAAAAGCTTGGTGTGCGAAGTACGTATACGTACATGGCGGGAGAAACTGGGGCAAATACGCTATTTTCCGATAAACTAAGCACATATTATTATTGACTATTTGAGAATTGTTGTGAAAGAATAATTTTAATCAATCATGAACATGTGTAAAAGCAATGGTATTCCCTTGCAAAGGAGCAGTTGAAAAATATTCTAAGAATATCGACTCCTAATATCAAATCAAAAGGAACGTGCTGGCATTATTTGTTACATATATTTGAAAAACACGAATATCAATTTTTTTGAAAAAACTACCTGAAAAAGTCATCTTTATCGGCATTCATTCGATGAGTGATACGATGCAGGCTTCATTAAAAACTATTATCTGCCTAACAAAGTTATTGTAAATTATGCAAAACAGTATTTCTAAGTTTGCTTTCTCCGAAAATTCCCTTCCCACGATCAAGGTTTTCATTTATTTCTCATCCGTTTCCGGATATGAAAAAGGCCTGACTTAAACTCACGGCTTTACATTAATATTTATAATAAATATATAAATAAAGAGCAAAAGATAATAATAAATTTATAAATAGAAAAGGATAAATTTCAAAATGTATGTCTAAAATATATATATTGAAAATATTTTATGGAGTCCTATTCTTGGAATAAAGATTATTTTCTTATCACCACCAGAGAGACTACAGTTATTTTAGGAGAGGATTCATTGCGACGAGTAGCATATCGGAACGGCTTTATTAAATTCGTCTAATGATTAAGATATACAATTTACTCCTTTCGGCTGTCTTATACAGGTCAAAGGGTAAGAAATTACAACTTGAGTAGTAGTAGAATTAAATTAAAGGTGCGTTGACGGCCAAGGTCATTTTGCACCCTTGCTAAGTGTATAGGTTTATCTAGGTTTATGTTGTACTAGGTATATAAGGGTTTATTAAAATTAGAAGTGGTCTTCTACATTAAAATCCCTTAAGGGTCAATAGGATAAAATCTTAGTTAAAATGAGAAAATAAGGTAAATAAATATGGGAATTACTTTCAAGAGTGAATAAAATAAATAAATAATTAAAAAGAGATTTTTAAATGTTAAAAGGTGACTAAAATCTTAGACTAGTTTAAATCACAGACTAGAGTTTCCTTAAGAGTCTAATTTCCCTGAGGAAATGCAATACTCTAGTGATTGCCTCATGGTCATCCCCAAGTATAGTGACTAGGTCCCGTGTAATACTTAAGGAGCTGCGAATGGTAATGGTGAATGTCACACTCTAGCAGGAGGTGTCGGATGCTGAGGGGGCAGTTGCATTTGTCACAGCTGAGAGGGATTTTCTCCTCTGAGAAGAAATAGAGTGAGTCAGAGACTGTGGCCAATCAATTACAACTTGAACAAGCAGTAATAAAGAAATTCTTGAAGGACGCCAGTTGCCAGGGAAATTGCGCTCGTGACAGGTGAACCTTTCGATGGAAATAACGAAGCAGTCAAAACTGGAATTTAAATTCGGCGAAGAAAATTTGGATGAGATTCAGATTTCGGAAAGAGATTCGACAGGAAGCCATAGTTAGAATGGTGTACCTTAAATGGGCCACTTGGAGTAGATTTGATGTTAAACTCTTCTGAAGAAAATACAATCTTAACTGCAACAAAATTAGTTTTTGACAAATGCTATAATATCTCACTGATGGTGTTTCTTGTCCTGTAATTTACAGCGGATTAGAGCTAAAAAAGGAGAACCATGAGGTAAAGATACGCCTGATATAAAGTTTAATCCTTACGAGTTTTTCGATAGGACTGAGGTTACAAGAATGAATTAGACGTAAACAATAATGAATGTCGTTGTTTAAATGGAAAGCCTGATTCTTTTCTTAGATTTTCTTGCGTACATTTTATTTTTGTAATCGATAGTTATAAATGAACAAAGAATTATTCTCGAACTTGTCCATCTATTTCAATTTGAAGTTCGGATTTTAAGGTAAATGTAAAAATTTTGAAATGTATGTTCCGTTCTAATTGGAAACAAAATTGAGAGAAAAGCTCTCACGCCATGTGTAAAATTCTAGCTTTCCCCAAAACTCCACCATTCTCCGAACTGAGTAATCCAAGGAGCTGATTCATTTTCACCTTTATGTTTCCTCAAATATGCGAATGGTTAAGTAACTGTGGCTAATTTTACAAAAGAATCCTTTACTTGAAGGAATAAACCAGTCTGATTTCTCCGCCTACATTATTCCTAAAATTTCAAATTATTCAGTACTGTCTACTTTTCCGTTTCCAATTTTATTCTTCACCGAAATGTGTACATTTTCCACGCTCCTTGACTTCAAAAATTATCTCAACGCCCTATCACTATTTCATTTCCCTGTCGAGGGTTTCTTTAACGCTTCAATGGAACGCAGAAATGTTCCCGAGATCAGTCTGGCTTTCCTTTTATTCAAATATGAATCTCATCCGTATTTGAATTCCTTGGCACTCACACTTCCGTGAATCTATTCCAAATTCAAAGTCGTCTCTCTTGATTAATCATACCCTCTGTTTACTCTTCTCTTACTTTCGAATTACCAATCCATTCCATATTTTCCCCTCCTCATTATTCTAGCCATTTATTTTGTGAATAGTGTGAATCCATTCCTGAGTTATAGCAATGTAGGATAATCACTCACTCACTGTCTCACTTTGCAGACTATCATTAAGTTGGAGAGCATCGCTAAAACGAACTAAGTTTAGGGGTTTAGAGAAAAATATTTATTTCAGGCAACGTGTTTCTAAAGCTCATTTAGAATCCTTTAAAAAGTTTTCTTTCCATAAAATTTCTTCGATTACATCATTTATCGTGGGCTACACCGGTACCAATGCAAATATTCCACTAATTAATGCAAACCCATCGAGTTAATAGCTTCGCAGCTCAATTCACTAGCGCTGTGGATGTTTTTTCGCAACGCTGGTTCTTTCCTCGTCCACCCTAAGTTACGATATCTTTCCCTAGTAACTGTTTCCTTTACTGCATTAATTTTTGTGAAATATTATAGCGAAATGCAAATATTGGTGGAAGAGATGCTTACTCTGGCTAAATCTCGCAAGATTAAGAGTTCATCTGATATAATCCAGTAATTGAAATTTGAGCTAGTTAAGTGAAAATCGTTCCTATTCTCTTCGATGCATTTTAATCATTCCTCTCTTTTTCTATTCTTTTTCTGCTAAAGATTACTTCTATGGAAACCGAATTTATCTTCGTTTCTCATAAGTGGTTACTCCTAAGAATATGAAAGAAATTGTACATCCTGCTGAAT
Organism: Ladona fulva; assembly: GCA_000376725.2. NCBI lineage: Eukaryota > Metazoa > Arthropoda > Insecta > Odonata > Libellulidae > Ladona > Ladona fulva. The sequence goes on from KZ308841.1 coordinate 418,567, forward strand.
ACAAATCATTAAATTCATACAAGTTCTCTAACATCAATCTTTTAGGCTATTGCGACAAGCATATCAATGAGATAGTGCTGAATTTTTTAGCACTGATTGAATTTTTGTATTACAAATCAATGAAATGACCATTAAATATTCGTTAGATATTATTAGGTATCAATGAATACTGTTCTTATGATGCTTCATTGATTGTCATCATGGATGTTGTTAGGGTAGGATTCGAGAAATTTCCCACTTCACGTAATTTACAACTATTTGAAATAATTTACTTATACTTATTGCACTGTTGACCAACAAAGTTGTTTACTGGATTGCAGTAACTGCGCTGGACAGAACTATTTACGATAATATGAAATGAAAAAGTGAATAGTTGAGACCAAAGAATATTTGACTTCGGTTTTTATCGGTAAATTTGACTTTTCAAAGGCAAATTCATTGGTTACTGTGCAAGCTATTCTCAGAACAGAAAAGTATTTGCTTCCTCAAAAATTTCCTCGGAGTTCTGCTCTTTCCGATCCGATAGCCTTCTCCAATCGCCATTCCATCGGGTGCGTTATCACCGTCGTGGCCGCCTGTATCTCCGAAGCAGAGATCAAAACTTTCGCCTGATTGGATTTTTGGAATGTAACCCTTTCACTTCCAGAACGAAAAGCTAATATCGGTTCTACCTAATGGATAGGTTTATTTTTTTACGAGAAAGCTTTGCAGATAAAGGAAAGGGCAGCGGAAGAAATTGATAAAAGCTGAGGAGGCTTCCCAATGGAGATTATTAAGGGATTTGGAATAGGGAATTTTTTCCCAAGAATCACGGAAAAAGACCGTTTTTCCTAGATTTGAGGAAGATGTTGCGAGGATTGGGTCGGGAGAGGCTTAGGAGGTTTGATAGTTATAATGGGAGATCTGCTTGGGTGCTCCCGAACCAACAAGTGGAAGGTTACATTTCCAGGGATTCCACGGAGTCCAATTAAAGGAGAGGCCCCTTCCTTGGGAGGAGGAATCGAATTGACGATGACGGGAGTTTTAATATTACAGAAAGCGCCGGAGCAAAGTCAGGAAGGAAGGTTTGCATACATTTGTACGATTCTGCAATCTAACTAAAGATATCTCTGTTGGGGCTTCAAATTTCTAAAGATGAGAATATTTAATGAACAATACAGAAAATTCACTACCAGCAGAAAAGGTTCAAGGTTTGTTTCCAAGGTTCTTTATCTTTTTCAGTTTTACGATACATATGGAAATGAATTTCAAGGGTAGAAATTTTTTATGAATAAACTGCGAATGGTAGCGTAAGTTTATTAAAACAAAGACGATAATACAAATGAGGTATACAAGTTATTTTGTTTAGTTTAATGAAAACGATAAAATTATTGAAGACAAATTTCCTGACTTGAATAGACTTGCAGAAGTTTAAATGGTGGATATCTCGAACTAGGAAACAAAAGAAAACTAGGACATTAAACGACTAATGATTCGATTCTTAAAATTTTCATTTTCTGATATCGCGAATTTTAATTCATCAACTAAGAAGGTGCTAAAGGAATGAGTATGAGGACTCAAACAGTTCAAATGCGACTGCAGCCATAAAAGCAGGTTACCACGGGACTATTTCAAGGGTAGCCGTTCCCTCGAACAACCCCTGGTCTCCGAAAAGTCCGTAGATTCACCTGCCGAGCGCCGAGATAGATTTCCAAATGAAAAAACGTATAAATGAAGTTTTCTTTTAGGCCGCTGGAAATTGGTTCGAAACTGAGTTTTATTCCGGTCACTGCTTTCCGTGCGGAATTCAAATCAAGGATTTTTCAATTTTGTTCCTATGGCTCTCGTACAGAAAATATACTATTCCCTTGGACCGCTAATTACTTTGACTGATGCATTTCAAGCAGTTCTTTCAACTCTTAAGTTCATTTACATTATGCGTTGAGAAGCCAGTTTTTTCAGTGGCTAGCACTGTAATAAGTTGTTAACGATTAGCAGAAATCGCTTCTTTATTATCATTACATTTTCAGCTCATTTTATTTTCATAAATACAAAAAATAAAACCTCCGAAAGAATTATTAAGCTCACGGAATGACTATGAAACTGATAAAATATAAGTAAAATAAAATAAAAACTATAAGAGTAAAAACCTCTGCTGGAATATGTGAAATTTCTCTTATTACGCTGATCGATTTGAAATAAAGATGTATTTTTGTGAAAATTTATTTATAAAAGGCAAAGATCAACATAATTCATTTTAAGGTAATGGGTTTATAACAGGAACATAACCAAAGATACCATATTTTATGAGAACATTGGCTCCATGATTCCAATCCCGAAATATTGTTTATTGGGCAATTAAAGGAATATAATTTACAAGATCAACATACTTGGGAATAGTTAGCGATTTTTTTCTCATTATATGTACAAACATTATCATTTTCAGCGCTTTTTTGGATTATTTTCTATTTCCCGATGTCTTTCGTTTACTTCCTTTTTCATTTCTATCTTACGGAGAAGCAGACTTATCCAAAATCACCTTTCTTCCTTTTTTCTGTTTAGCCTATTTGAAAATATCCAAAGACATCCAATCTTTGTGATCTGGGATTCGATAGAAAAATCGATTCGCCTGTTTTTTCATTATTTTTTGTTTGCCTATTAAAACTTTTTGCAATCGCCCCACCGATAAACCATTCCAAAAGGAAGAAGATTCTCTTCCCATTTCGTACCTTAACTTTCCGCAACCGTTTTCCATTATTACATTTTTCTACGTTACGTTTCGTCCGTTTCATTTTCTACCGAACCCTTGGCTCCCTTAATCCCTCTCCTCTCCATCACAAATCCGGAAAAATCTTTATCCCTCAAACCGCATCCTGCGCATCCGTCCCACGACTAAAACTCTCAGCTTCCCGCTCTCATTCAATCCAACGGGGCTTTTCTTTCAGCCAACGGCCATCTTCTCATCATCGACTTTCGATACGCATCCCATGTGCTTCCCTTCCACACCGTACAATTCTCCCCCTTTCTTGAACTCCCTTTTTTCCATCTGTCTCGCTTGTTTGCTATCGCCATACATACTGTTTTGCTTTCTCTTGTATATTTGTGCAATATTCTTTGTTACGCGGTGCTGATCATTTCGAATGCAACAAACTCTGCATCGGAGGAGGATTACTGCGAAAGGCGATGCGTTTTGTAAAGAATTGTTACAAGTAAGTGAGTTTTACGCAAATGCTTCAGGACGTAGGATGGGAATCTTTAGAAGATAAAAAGCTTAAACAGTATAAATCTACTTAATAAATTTAGAGAAAGCACGTTCACAGACGATGTAGCTGACATAATGTTACATAGGCCGTTCTGATACTGAGAGGAAAATCAGAGAAATAGATTCTAGAACAAGTCGTTTCAAGAATTCATTTTTTCCGCGAACGATACGCGAAAGCAATCGATTAGAAGAGTAAAATCACGGTGCTTGCGACCCCTGCCACACGCCGAAAGGCGGCGTGCACATCTACATATGTAGATGGATATCTACCTGTTTTCTAAAATATGCGACTCATCCTCTTTATTTACTGTTTATATATCTTAAATTAACCTTAAATTAGATACTTTGGTTGGAGCATTAACTTCTTCTGTGTCTTGTTCGTATTGATATTTGTTAATTGCTATATACTCGTAATAATTGCACATTTTGATCACTCTTATCAACTATGCTCAAATGCATGCGAGCATGTTGCAGCATAAGAAAAATCCATTCTCCAGGAATTTTTTCGTGTTATTGGAGAAGACCCTCATTCTACAAAATGAAGATTCTCTTTCTGCAGTTGCAGATGGAAATTCAAATATATTCTGAAATATGAATTACATTATTGCTTCTAAATTTTAGCAAAGGATATGTATATTATCGACTTAATAATTTAGCTCGAATATGTACAAGAATATAAAAAGGAAGTTGACTAAGTATATTATACTGTAGCACAGTAAATGACACATATGACCCGAGTTTCATTATTATCAGGTCTTATCCATCAATTGTCATTAATTGTAGTGTAGGTAGTATAAATAACTTTGCTTAGTCAACTTCCTTTTGTTGTCATGGAATAGCACCAGGTTAAGGCCAGCACTATTAATATTAGGTATAGGAATGTACAAATCTGGATGTACGAATCTTACAAAGCCGACCGTAACTTGAACTCGGATCTTTTGCTTACGCGCGAAAAATTGATTTTTTCGCATTCGTTTATTCTTGGGTTTTGTATGCGTACGCATTTCGCACCACTTCTATCACCTTATCTGTATCATAAATCTGGATGCGTTTGTCTTATAATCTAGTACTATAGGGAAAATACACGAGAATGAGAGAGTATTCTCGAAGCCGATTGCAATGTTTTCTGTGGACGAAGTCAATTTTTTTTCTTCAGTTGATTAAATTATTTTTTTTAATTGAGCTGAATTCGCTCTATTTGATTCGTTATAGAAACAATTTTCTTTAAACTATGGAAGATGATGAAAACCAAGATTTCTTCTGAGACTGTGACCCTGCTATTTCCTCTTTCTTGATATTAGTTTTTTATGTCATCGTTTCTGAATCGGTCCTCCAGTATACTTTCCATTCTCGATATCTTCATATTTTTCTTCGCATCTCATCTCGATCCGTTCCCGCTTTCCTCTTCCTATTATCTGCTTAAATTCATTCCTTCACGTTTATTCGATTTCTTCTAAATAAAAAGGAAAAAAGTAAAAATGCTCGTCAAAGGGGGATTTTGCAAGTGGGATTTTCATGAGCCTCCTAAATCATCAGAGGTCAAAAGTTCTCCCGAATCCTTGCATCAAATAGCTATTTCTTTATGATTAAGCGAGTGACTCCCCTACTTATATAAAACGTGTTATGAGTAGGGACAATATATTTTTCGGCAAAAACGGAGCAAGCTGATTAGAATATCTTGGAATCGTGCGCCTGAATAATGCTTTGTGAGATTTCTTTTCCCATTTCGTACTTTGAATATTCAGACAGGACGCGAATTGGAATTCTTTGACTGAACAAATTGAGGGTTCATTTTTATTTTCCAAATAAGTTTAAAAGGAGTCGTTCTTTTGGTTTCAGTTCTTTTTCTGCTAGGCAAAGATTTACCTTTTCAAAAATGTTACATGCAGATGGCATGAATAGTAGATTCAGATGAATTTACACCTCACTCTACAGTATACAATGAATTTGCAATATATATACTGACGACCCATTACACAGATGTATAAGTATGTAAAACAGCAAGATGAAAGTTTAGACTGAACAACATTTACATTTTTTATATCGATATATTTACACCTTTTCCAGTTTTTCTCTCCACAGCATTGTACATGCTGCGTGTAGTGTTATTCTTCAATTTCACTTAGGTAGCCGTGAGTTTGATGAACTGCTACAAGTGGCAGGAAAATTTGCTGTTGTTTTATCTCTCAAAATATTTCTCTACGTCACACAGATACGGTATCAGTACTGGCAAACATCAGCGTGGAGAGCTTTGTGTCACAATTACATTTTATGACGTATTATGAAGTGTAAGTTAATTAGTAAAAGTTATTTGGTAAAATTAAGTTGATTAGATCAATATATCTGAGGGATAGTTGCGAGAAATTGATATAAAACTACACGAATTTCACAAAAGTAACAGTAAAAATTATTGGGAGTTGGAGAGATAAATATAAAAACTATGTAATATTTCTTAATATTGAATTCATGTTAGGTCACCGTAAAGCTTTGACTTTCAGTAAAAGGAAGAAAAATCTAGTCATTGATTTTTTAGTACAGTACTGCAAATAACAAACTGAAAGCGTAGCTAAAAATTAAACTAAAAAACAGAGAAAACTAGTACAATCTTCTACGAAACGAGCATATGAGAATTTATGATGTATTAGAGTAAATAGCTTAGATACAGGTGTTGCAGCAACATCTAACATTATATCTTTACTTCATTTGACTATAAACCAACCGGCGCGCTCTTTCTATTCATATTCGAGCACATTACGTAATGAAATAAAGAGGTCACGTGACCCTCTTGTGCAAACCCTCTGCTGCTCTACTTGCTTTTATCTTCGTCCAACCATCTACCGCTCTTTGTTATGTTTTCCTGTTTTGTGAGTCAAACATGCAAACGAGGCTTCAATGGAGCGTAAGTAAAAATGGAAAAACCCATTTCTACTATCCTAAGCTCACATCAGTGTACCCGCCTACTTTTCCCCTTTTGCCACTTTTCCACGTCTTTTGATATCTTCAAAAGGAATACATTTTCTCAGAGAGATACGCGTCTCTCTTGCTGCATGCAGATTAGTTCCGAATTCCATAAAATCACTCCTCGTGTCACATTTAATAAGAGGAAAAAACCGCTGAAATTTCAAAGGTCGAGTTTAAAATTATTAGAAGTAGTTTCCACATGGAGTTATACAGTGGAGAACTATTAACCTCTCCTTTTTTTTCCCGAAAAAGTAAATAGTAGACCATTTATTTCTAATTTAATTCCATCAATTAATCTAGGACATAAGCATAATAAATAACTTAGTGAGTGAGCCAGCCGTAAACGAAATATGGGACGAGTATGCGATTGCCTGGTGATGTACGGTGGGAACTTTGCGGGCTCCGTCGCCGCAAAGGTATCCCTGAATCAGGAACCCTAAATATTTTACAATAAGTAATAATAAAAAGTTTTTAAATTCTTATTCAAGGTAATTTAAGACTCATATGAATAATTATAAGTATTTAACAGAGCCGTTTGCGAGTATTTGTAGTTGAAGGAAAACTTTTTTATTTACTGTATTCTGTATCGGTGTAAGTAATGATTTACTATAGTAAATATTAGATTTGGTTGTTAAATTTACATACTTTTGCATTGGTTTTAGTATGATATGTATAAACTATACCTGTTCGAATTGAAAATCGTGAAGTTCGTGAACTAATTTAGCTTGCGTGCTGTTTTACAAATCTTTGATATTTATAATTTGGGAATTTTAAAATATCGTTTCAGTAGTTCAATGTGGTATAATTTATCATCACCTCCTGTCGAAGCATGCACGTGCGGCGAAATTGTACGATTAATACATTTCTGAAATTTTTACTAATTTTCTAATGTGTTTCTATTATAAATATTTTTCTCCTTGGGATTCAACCGCACGGCTTTACTGTGGAAATAAATACACCTTTCTTCAACTCTTGAAATATTTTTCTAATTTTTCAAATTTTAAACGATGTTCCTTTTTAATTTGAAATGAAAAATATTGATGAATTATAAAAACATATCTGGACGTAGAGTTTCTTTCGTTTATTTTTTATTTGTGGAAAACCGTATAAAATATACACAATTTTATACCTGCGATATCTAAAATCTTTAGATGAATTTCATACTTGAAAGGTTTTGAAGTCACATAAGAGAAATAGCGAAAGAATATTTTTACAAACGTTAGGGAAAACAGTTAAACCGATATCTCACCATGTTAGTCGATTCAATTAGATTTAATATCTTCTTTCATTTTCAGTTTTGCAGTCCCAAAAATGTAGTGTTCATTCAGAAAATAATCTATGTCCCTAACTGGAGGATATACATTTCAGTAAAATGTCAAAGCGAATCGCCAGCAGAAGTATATGTTTACACATCTTTTGTTAAAAGTGTCCATAAATTGGAACGAAAATAAAGAGGTTGGATGCCTCCTGGAACTCTGACAAGTGAGCGAAGCTCTCCGAGATTAAATTCAAGTGAAATATCTACCCACGATGATAATTACGGTGGAACAATATTAGTACAGTAAGCAAGACGCCCGTTGATATTAAGGCCGCGCTGCCCTTTCAAATTGTTCGGTTTGCATTTGCAGGAATAAAGGGTTTCAGCACGTTGAGCAAGTACAATGAAGTAGAGCGGAAAACTATCAGAGAAGTATTCTCAATAGGACCGATAACTTCACACTCTTCAGGATTTTATTATTCAACACTCACGCGAAAACCTCGAGCAGAAGCTAAAATTTTTAATTCGGCAACAACCGCCTCAATCAAGTGACCCTTAGTTGTTTACGTGCCTATCAGCGATTTTGTTTTAAATTCACACCATTCTTAAATTTACATAAACCCCTGTGTTTCTGTAATAAATTTTCTGATAAATCGAAATTCATCCTGCCTGTATCTCGCAATTGTAATCACTGGGAAATAATAAGATGATAAGTGTCCAAGCTGAAAATAAACTCACCTACACCTCTATTTTCAGTTAGACAGCAAAATGAATCACTCAGTATTCCCAGAAAATTATTTGGTAATATATTTGTCTTTCTATATTTATTAAGATAATAGTTTTTGAGACAGATTTACCGAAGCATCTACCATGAAGATAGAGTTAAAAAAAAACTATGAATCTACGATTAGTTTAAATACATTTAAATGACCATTATTGAAATACAAAATAGCTATGTTCCATTATATTGGTCCTACACACTTGGTTTGACGCAGAATACAAATGAACTCGATAAAGAAGACTTCCAGTGCTGTAAAATTAAAAGTTTTCGGTCACAACATGTACTATATTACCAAGATTCGATCTGAATTATTTGAGATGCTCTGTGAAGCGTGCGTAGAAAAGATTCCTGAATAATACTATTCCGGCAAACTCTTCAACTTGCGCGGGAACAATTAATTCCTAAAGAATACTTCTCATTAAAAATGTTTCCCTTCTCTTTTATGCTCCATTCCACGCTGTCAGAAACAGTGTTAATGACCTCCGCGTTTTGGAGAGTAGACTCAAAAGAGTGAATATATGAAGCAGCAGAGGAGAACTTAAAGTGGATACTTCATCGAAATATTGCGTTTGAATTGCAGCGAGGGACAAATTATGGGGACTTTAGCCGTAAGGGGAAAAGAGAAAGGAAGAAGGAAGGAAGATGAGGAATCAAATAAAGAGGGAAGAAGAAAGACATAGGAAACATGAGAGACCTCAAGAAGGGCAGTAGAAGATAAGTGGAAGATAATGAAAGAAGGGCTACGATGGAAGTCGGGAAGGGAGAGTAAATAATAAGTAATGGAGAGACAATAAAGAGCAAGTAGGGTAAACAAGGAGGATAAATTACATGAGATTTTCACAGAATTTATTATTGTAATTGGCCTTCATCTGCATGATTTGTAGGGTTCTCTGGTTGTATTATTAATTCATAATTGGCAGTAGCACCAAGCACATGAAGTACAGTAGGATCTAAGCACACTTCGCGTGGAATTCAAATAGATTTGGGATTCAATTAGATCTTGCGCAGTTTATGAGCATACCAATAGCAAATTATGTCACATGCAATGAAATTATAAAGAAATACAGTCAATTGAAGGTATAACTCCAAGAAACGATCGCACTCGTACATCTCAGTGCAATGACACAAGTGCACACCAATGATTGCCAACAACTGGTCTATAATAGTATTACACCGGAAGTTGGCGTATTCCGTTGCCTAAAATTTACTAATTGGTTTATCAAATGTATTCTCTTTATTTAATATAAAATAAGAATTTTGGAAAAAATTCTTTACAAAGGATCAATGTTATTATGTTAAGGATAGTATCATACTATCTAGGTAACTATATAGCTATAACATTTTTGCTGAAATTATTTCTAATTTAAAATATTTGCTCATGAATAAACATTGAAATCCAAATTCAAAATTTATGGCTAAATACTCTCTGCTGTAGTTCTATCTTGGATCCTTTTTATGTTACTATGTCGTAATTCGGGTGAATGGATACAATAGCACTACGTGCATAAAAGAAAAACTATCATTTTACACCTCCCTCAATATTAGGCTAAAAATTCTTTTGGTTATATTTTCCAATGCATTACCCTCCTAGAACTGTGGACGTTTTCTCAACTAAACAGCTTACTTGATACCGGAACAAAACCTTATTATATAAAGGGTCTTATTTATGAGCAAGAATTACTTCAGAAAATCATTATGTTACGCACATGAAACCCATCGTAGATTTATCTCATCTTCATTATTAATCATTAAAGAGCACGTTGATCCAGTTATGTATTCGACTGTGGTGTGCAACTCTGTCACATTCGGATAAGATATCTAAATGCAATTTATGCTTAGATACCCGCACATAGTTAGAGAGGGAGGATAAGTTATAGTAAGACCTACACGGTTAAAGTACGTGTACAATTCCTGCACATGGCATTGCAGGTCTCAAGTAATTGAATACCTCAAAGTTCGTATTAAAAATGAGATCGGCATCGCAAAATAAGTAAAATTTGAAGTTAAATTAGTGTCAGATTTATAAAAGAGATTTTAAAGTAAGTTAAGATGTACTTGGTGCTATAGCAACAATTTTTATAGCTTTAAGTAGGTGTCATTAACGTAAAACATTGACATTTCTAGAAAATGGAAATAAAAATATTTAAAAAAATCGTCTAAACGGATTCCTTTAATTAAGGTTATCCACAATCCGCTGAAGTAGCCAAAGTTTCGATGGAGGGAATATTTTTAATTGAAGCTTTGTTCCAACGATAAAGAGCAACTCCACCTATATGCCCTAAAAGTCAAATTCCAGCTAAATTTTTTTTCCTTACTTTCCAAATTTTCTTTGAGCACGAAACAAAGGTAAAGTAAGGTAGCGCATTTCATATCCAGTAGCAGAAATTCATTAGCAAATAGAAATACTTTCACAGATGACGAGTTCCCACATCCAATAATCAAATAATACGTGAGTGTTACATTGAATATGATCTTTACTGATCGAACATTATAAAAAATTCCTTGAGCGATCTTAATGCGTCTATCCTCCGCATGTATTCTCGCGAGATGCGATTTCAGCAATGCTTCGCTCGTGCTGGTAAAAAATCTTTCAAAGCCGCAACATTTTACCAAAAATCCATTTGTCAACATTTTCACACTTTGCAGCCGAACACTACATTTCACTACAGGAATGGAGAACACCAGAACCATCAAAAACCATTCAATCAAAGTGTTTGATGGTCCTGGTATTCTCCATTCCTGTAATTACTCTGCCATCAGTGGTCATTATTATCTTAACTACATTTGACGATAAGAATTAAACTCTATATGGCATTTCCTTCCTCGATAGATATCGCTAGAGTAAACATTGATATTGTAAGTCCAATGGGGTTTTAGACAAATTTTACTTCGACTATCACTCAAATTCACTGGTTCACTTACAAAAATTATGTTGGTAGGCTCTCCCTGCCGCATTCCCGGAATCGAGCGATAGATTGTTCTGCCCTCGGTATACGGCTTTCAGTCCGACCATTAGAAGCTAATTTTCAGTTCTTTCTCTAACTTTATGCATATTAGTTTAATATTCCCTCACATTAAGACTGGTTTGATTAATAAAATGTAGACCAACCAAATTAAACCGAATATAATCAACAACATTTCTCCGAATAACAAATCGTGAGTAAAGTCATAACTTGAGCCTTTACCGGAACTATACACACATTTGCACAAACACACACGGAGTTGAATTTCTAGAATTGGTGACAGTCGAAGTAAAATATGTCTAAAACGCAATTGGACTTGGTATATCAGTTGTTGCTATAGCGATATCTACTGAACAGGGACGAAGATCTGAAGGTTGTAGAGATGGAGTTGCAAAATGTAATTTATTTCACTATATCTATGATCATTCGTACTCATCTACAAGATCTTAGCCTTTTCCTTTTTCTTCATTTTTATCCCACCGAGGCCCTCCAAATCACTCAGTCTGTCCGAAATGCCTCACCATCTATCTGCTACTTTACGTCACTCTTTACGTACTATTCATTCTGCCTTTTCCGTGATTATTTCACATTTTCCTCATTCCTTCACCTTCCTGCTCATTTTCCTCCTTGCATCATCCTCCATATTTTGCCGTTCTCTCTCCTACATTTTTCCCTCCTTTCATTCTTTCCTTTTATTGTTATCTTTGCTGCGTCAACTCCGCCATAGTTCCCATTGTTTTCCTTTTTACGTCAGGGAAGGTGAGGGGATTTTTCGAATGAAAGGGGGCTTAGGGGCACAGAGGGCGAATAGGTAAAGGAAGGGAAGACTGAAGGGGTTTAGCGTTAGACGAAATGGAAGGAGCGTGAAAAAACAAAAGAATTCTAGACAAGCTTATGCCAAGCGGATGTATCTTGGAGTGGGTTTTGCGGAGAAAAATGTTTCCGACTACTTTTCCCCGCCTTGAAAGCAGCTCATGCGTTCATCGGATTCCTTTTGTGAAATACACGTTCTTTCCACCTCGAATGAAAAAATACGCCCGTTTCTTAATTCGCTCACATCTCTCTCAGCTCCGCAGGTTCTTTTTCTTAAGAGCGCATTTTTGCGTTTGCTTGAGCGTGTTAACGTGCTATAGTTTATTTTGAAGCCAAGTTATACAATCATAAAAATAACTAGCGCACGCTGATACCTAAATGGTAATTTCCATTACTTTCCCTAACTCCCAGACTGGTTATTGTGACGGAATTGTTAAGGAAACAATTTCTATCAGATTATAAGCAAATTCTTATGAAATATTATCCACCTAGTTAATGAAATTTGGGCCCACTAGAATATTTATTCATTATTATATTCTTAATTTTTAAGTCCTGGATTAATGTATGTATATTCATATAAATCTACATTCAGAATCTGCAATCCGCCTTTGAGCGTGTGCCAGTGTGAACACCAAGCATTCGAGTAAACGCTTTAGCTTATTGCTATCCTGTATCGTTCACTGATAGAATGAGTTCCTAAAACGACTTGTCCTCGCGTTTATTTATCTTATTTTACGCTCATTGTCAGATCGGCCGAAGTAGTAGGGAGGTCACATAGTACCGATTACATCTTCCGCAAATTTACTTTCTCTAAATTTGTCAATTTTAGCAAATTTTATAGAATGTCAATTTTCAATGAATTATTATTAATACATAATGAATTTTTGGGATTGAGAGCTCTCTGCTGCTACTATGAATGGATCCCTGAACCAAAAAATTAACATGATAGCAAATTCTCAGTGATATTTATGCAGTCATCTACGCAAGATGTCTATGGAGCAGCGGTTCTCCATCACTGGAAAACCAGGAGGTTCCAGGTTATGGGTCTCATAAAAAGTTTTACTTGCCTTTTTCATGTTACAACATCCTTATCCTCAGTTTATATACGATGTATTTCTAATAGTTACCATGCTTTGGCAAAGACATATCATAAACTTAATTACTCATTCGAAATAGTACACTCTTCGATTGGAACTTCGGAAGGCTGAGTACTCCATGTATTTATGAATAGATTCAAACAGAAATGTACAAGAACTAAACTATAAAGTGCAAACAATTTTGATTAAAGTTTATCATGAACTGAGTGAACACAGTTTACGAACATTGTGCTGAAGGTTATGGAGAGAAACGGTTTGAAGACTGGTGGAGCAAAGAGCTTTGAAAATCATGTGGTGCGAAAAGCGAATTTCAGAAAGGTATATGCAGGAGATTGGGTAGGCTTTGGTACTGATAAGATGAAGCCAAAGTTAGAAATGTAGAGGAAATGAAGGCTAGGAGGCATCTGACCTAAGAAATAGCAGGAATCCTGTTTGACCAGGGAAAGACGGCATATTTGTAAACCTTATATCTTCACTTCATGTACGTTTATAAATTGTGTTATTGATTTTAATAATATAAAGTAAATGTTTATCATTGTTGTGAGCTTCTATTACCTTTACTATAAGGTTTGCATAGGATTTTTGTATTTTTTTAAATTTTTACTAATTTGGCTTCTTTTTACATTATGTACTCATGTGTTTTCGTGGGTTTCTTTTAACCCCGTTCTCTGAGGGTTTTTTTCTTCTTCAACTTTTTGTTGAGAAGATTTTTCCCCCAGAAACCTAAATCTTTTAGTGTTGTTGCATTTTTTCTTTAAACTTTAAATACTGAATTTAACTTATATATTGACAATTGAGATTAGGTGGGAGAGAGGCCAACTTGGTCTAACCTCGCCTTAATAATGAGTTTATTAATTCATTCATCCATTTGCTTAGCTGGTTCCTGACAGCCGTTTAAGGGTGACTGGTTTTTCACGCCCACCTCGCCACCATCTTCACCAGAAGCCATTGGTGACTCTACTATACCATCGACTCATTGCTCTTGAATCATTCTTTGAGAAAGAAGTAATTTTCGATGAACTTTGTTTTATCATTGCCTTTGCCATCCGAGGTTAATAGAGATATCTCTTTTGCGTAATAAATTACCTCCTTTGCAGAACATCTTGTCATGGCCAGTCTTTTCGTGTCACGCTCGCATACGACAGATAGCTTATTTCTCTTTGATCATATGCAAATCAGCTTCTATATTTAACTATCTTTCTGAAAGAATCCTTTCCAAATTTGGAGAAACTTATCGCTGTGTAGAGCTCGCCTATGGACTAACGCACTTTGAAATGAAAACCAGGAGCCATCAGACCAAGATAAGGGCTGATGGAAGTCAAATATGGGCTCATTGAGCTGGAATTAGGAATCCGATTGCGTGAAATTAAAATTGGATGGTAGATTCAGAGAATAACTCCGAAGAAAATGTCTGTTTTGAGGATATACGATATATATAGTGGTATATATTATTGGTATAGTTCACTGCCCTTCGAAGGATTCTCTTTTATTTTTTAATGTTGGATCAATTAAAATTTGCAATTTTAAATCAGGGAATAGGGCATTGAAATCTTTCTCTCGTCCATAGATGATCAGAAATTTAGAATGATTTTTATTTGTGTTAATTAATCGTCATAACCCAACAAGCTAGCAAACGCAATACCGATTGAATCGAATATTCTCAAATGAGACTTATATGTGAGAAGAATTGAAATAACAGCGAAATCCAAAATGAAATAAATTTTAGTTAGAAAAGTGTAAAGAAAGAAGCCTTAAGAGTATATTGACGGAAATAGCGTAGCTCTTCGGAGCAGAAATAAATTCCAATAGTCTTAAAAGCGACCCTCCGAAAGTGAGAAGAACGGAACACTTTCTGATTAATATCTCTTTCCTAGAAACATTAAAAGCTAGTCATTAAAGCACTTTGTGCAGATCTGCGAAAAAATTCCTCCTCCTGTTAGTTCTATGGTGAAAATGGGGCGGAGTTTCACGAAAAATGCGTAATTGATCAGAGGGCGGTTGATAGATTGTGATAGAGGTGACAACGGAAAGATAAAATCGTACTTACAAGGTATTTTTCACTGCCAGTGAAATGGAGCGATATAGAGATCAAAGGAGATAAATTGGGAGAATTTTAAGTCAAAAGCAAAAATTATAATGTAACTCTACCATAAGTGTGTTCAGGTGACAGTCGAGATAGGAAACACGAAAGACGAAGATCGATCTACATGGAATAACGATCCGCGAAAATATTGCATAGTCTCTCGGAAAAAAAGCTCAAGTTTGGATAAGAGTGAAAGGCAAGGAATCTAGAGAGCGACCTCGAATAAAAAAATCTCTGCACAAACAGGTTCTGTGCTCAGTCTTTTTTGCATATGGACCCGAGGTTTTACGCGCGTGCGTGAAAGGGCGACAGGGAGAAATAAGAGCCGAGAGAAATTAGCACAAAAAGGCTCCGTTTCATTTTATTTTCGTGAATGTTTCCTCTCGGATTAGTTTTTGACTGCAAACAAACTACACACCGAATAGGTACGCTAAAACCGTGGTAAAAGTTTCAGTCTTTTTCTCTCATATTGTCTATGCTCCTCTATATGATGGTGTTTTTAATTTTCTAATTATATTACACCGATGCCTCAAAGTTCGAGAGGAGTGATGCTATATCACACATTTCATACGTTGAGCGTATCATAGCATCACAGACGAGCGATTTCATCCACAAAATTAGAACTTTACGCTCAGCGTTTCCAGAAGGTCAATTTTCCTCAACCAATATGTTTGCCGAATGGATTATGTCTGCCAGACGTCCGTATAACACTAGATTGTTTCTTATATCTCTGCCTTGTCCCAGTGCTCCTGAAATGCTATTCAGGGCATAAGTAACCTCCCTCTTATGCGCGAAATTACCGCATCTAAATAGCACTTCTTCCCGTAATTTACTTTGTATTTAGGTGCTCCTGGAAAATATTGTAGGTGCAGTTTTTATTGGATTGCCTTTCTTCTTCTTGTAGTCTCTTAGTAACAGTCTCGAAGTGAGAAAAATTTTCGCAATGTATACTTGATGGATGGGAAACCAATGTAAAATATTTATTTTGAATTGGTAATACTTATTGGTTTACTATACGTCCCGTTTTGAACGGGACCGTTCCCGTTTCAGCATATGGCCTCGGTCGATTTAAAAATATTTATAGGAGAGAAGTTGGAAATTTTCTCTTTCATTGTATTGAAAACGGGACTAAGATGGAAAAGCAGATAGTTATGGCATGGCCACCGGAAAGATTGGAAAATGAAGGGAAGAGTTGAGTGGGCGAGGCGTGGGAGAGTCGAGACAAGAGATACGTTCGTAGCGTCTGTCGGGTGAATGTGGAGGTCGAACGGAGGGAAAGAATACGAATAAAATGTAAACATCTACACAAAGTATTAGAAACGGAGCACAGAAAAAATATGCAATTGAAAAGAATGAAATAAAAGCCGTGTCTGTGAAATAAGATGACAAAATATATTCGGAAAATGATTACTGCCATTATAAACGAAAACGGTTACGGGAAAATTAATCTCAAGGGATAACTACAGCAGTGGCTACTCCTAAAACTATTTTAGACAATTTAGCCTTTCCACCTCTTCTTTGATGATTTTTAAAAACATGATACGGATTGATTAAATTTTTCGACTAAAGATGGATGAAAAACAGTATCGATTGATGAATTAATCACTTCAGTGATATTCTATTCTGCATTTTTAAATACAAGAAACTCTTCGAGGTGAAAAAGTTTAACTGCTAAGGATGTCAGTAGGGAAATAACATTTTTAGAGCATTTCGAAAAAAAAAAGATCGAGGTGATTTACTATGTCCGTTGCTCATCAAAACTAAACGATTTCGATCAGTTCCGTGGACTGAAAGAAATAGATCCATTGCAGTATTAACGCCAGGTTACACATTTTCGCCAGAGTGAAATTTCATTAGGTAATTAATTCATCCGTTCCTCGATTTAAGCGAAAATCTGAAGAATAAGTTTCAATTATTGAATCTAAATCTTTCTTGAGGTTTTGTAAAGTATTAATTATGTGAAAGCCTGGGAAGACAGTTCTCAGGAAATCAGTGTAGGAGAAACTTAGTCCTTCTCAACAGTAAAGCCTTATGGAGGAAGTGAGAAGAGAGATGGGAGTTGGTATAGAATCACGAGCGGAGGACGGAATTGGAAGGATTAGTTCCTCAGAAGAATGATCGTAAGAGTCTTGGTGATCACAAGAGTTTTGAGTAGATTGTTAGAGAAGGAGTTTCAAAGGGTCGAAATTGGATTCACTGGAATCAGTGAAGTATTGGGCTTGAGGTACAGAGAAGGGACGTTTTAAAGGATTTGAGGAATTGCGCGACTGAACAAGACACGAAACTGCGCGGTAATAGACGGAGATAGCTCCGATATTAAAATTTACCAAAATGGTGCATAATAATAAGAAAATTGTACATAGTCTTCCGTTTTGAAATATTCTAAGGAGAATAACAGAAGTAAATTCGAAGGAAAATATTTGAATGTTAATTAATGTGGTGGACTATATACTACTGTAATTCAATGGAGATAGCTTGAAGAAAGTTCGCAGAAGAAAACTACTTTGTGGGTTTAAAATCCGGACTACATACATTGTGAAATTAAATAGCAATTACCTCAATGCGTGACGAGAGCGTGTTTGCGTAACGATGTGTTCTAGGGAGAAACTTCGGCAAAAGGATAATTGATAGCATCCATAACGAAGAATGCTTTTTCATCCTATTGCTTTCACTCACATAATAAAATAGGAGATATTAAATCCAGTTATGATATTCGCATAGAATGGAAAGCAATGTTAGTTTTCCCGGAATACTATTCTCGTTCCTTGTCTTTCTTTTCTGATTTCGTTAAGTGAAGACGAAAAGTAACAAATAATAATATTCTTCATGCTGTCCAACCACATTAGTGTAGTTATCTGTATACAATGAAAGTCATTCCTGAAAGAAAATTATTATTCTTACGTAAAAAATTTTATAGTATTATGAAACAAGCAAATTTGTATTATCTGTTTATAAATAAAAATGTGGCTATGAAATAAATAGGTTCTTGCTAATGATTTTTTGCAGATATACAGATATTATTGGATATTGAAGACTATTTCATTACTGACGCCATAAGACTTCCTAAATATCACACGTTTGACGAAAGAACACCAATAATTCGTAACTGTAATAATAGGTAATGCAAAATTAATCGTTCATTAAATCTCATTATTAAACGTTTGTGAACATGATATTTTCGTTCAATTTCAGAAACATTAAACCCATTTCCTTGTATCAAGGCAATTTCATGTTTGCAAACTATTTTGTATATCTCTGATCCGAATTCTTCCACCTTTACGCGTTATTTTATTTCTTCATTTAAATCCGACCTTAGGTATTTGAGATTTTGTAGGTGTTTAAAGCCAAAAAAACCGTTTTCAGAGTCGATAAAGGAGAAAACATTACACTCTTGACGCTCAGCTATATATTTTTATTTCCTAAGTAAAAGCGGTACAGAGGGAAAAACAAACAACAAAGACATAAAAGAGTAACGGATTTCGGCGAGTCTCTTCAGAGAACTCTGTCTCGGTGGAAAAAGACCAGCGTCAAAGATTGTTGTAGGACGAAAAAGTAAAGATCTCTATCGAGAGGCCTTACTTACATTCCAAAGTAACACACATTCAAGGATCCAAAATTAAATATATAAATATGCTACAGTGGTGTGGTCCTCTAAAGCTGTTCCATTGCCTAGACACTTTATCAAAAGGAAACTGAAATAACAATGATGTTGCGTGATCTTTGCCCGAATTGCCAGAATCGCTCATGAATTTCTTTACTCTTCCATTTTGAACTGTCTGGTATATAATTCTTTGCCTTTGCGTCATTCCGTGTCCTATTTCCTCTTCCTTTCAGAGCCCTCGTCTTGCGGAGCTCAATGGAGGGCTATCTTAAAAGACAACTCACATACGGAGAGTTGTCTTCCAAGATAGTCTGCGGAAATTTCTTTAACTCTCATACGCTTTCACTTAAACACAATGTCGGATGTCTCTAGTTGGAACGGAAGACTCTTTCACGAGACTGGGCATAGATGTGCACGAAGCCGAATTTATTACATGCCAATGAGTATTTTCCACGTACTTTTTGGGTACACATAAGAACTTGAATACACATACACATGAATTTTGGATGGCTTCTTTCGTATTTCGCCAAAATTGCGATCTGATATGTCATTTCCAGTACTACGCTACGCTCTCCTGAGCAATAGAATTTGACTTGCACCGTGTTATCCTAAAATGAGACAGTGGAACCGCAAATTCACGGAATCGAAATCAACGCAGTGGGTATTTTAAATGAGGGTATACATTCGGCAGTTACTTAAATTCTGTCTGGAAAGGCATTTTCTTCAATTTATTTATTGAAGAATGGTTGTTAATTTTTTATATTAGGTTTTCAACAAATGATATCCTTCTATTTCTTGGATGATGATTTCAATATTTCAGATTTTCCAAAAGGCATCGATTAAGATAATTGTGGTCTTAGAATTAAAATTTTGAGATGTTATATGTTTACTGATGAATTGCTGATGTCACATATTTTCAGTTTTACTTGACAACGTCAAAATATAGACATATTTGATAATATAGAACTGTTTCTTATCCGTGACCCTTACCTTATCAAAGGATTGCACTTTTTATTTGTTTTCAAAGGCATGTCCTTAGTTATATTTAATGCTTAATATCTTTTTCGGAGTTCGAGGTCATCCTATTCACATTTATTCTCTTGAAAAGGATATCTTTTCCCTACTTTCTTTTTTTCAACTACTGACTGGAGAAGATCGATTACGCCGCGGAAGTTAGTATTTTTTCTTATTATTTATTTTTATATTATCAAAACGAAATTTGAATCAAACGACTGCAAGAGCAACATATTTTGATCTACAATCCTAAATGTTTTTGAATTCCTTTAAGAATCTGAAAAGTGAATATTCTCCTATTCAAACTGGAAGAGTATCTACACAGAATATAGCTGCAATGTTATGGTGCGTAGACTGGGAAGTATAATTATTTAAATACGGGCATTTGATTCAGAAAGTGGCTAAAAGTCCGCAGTGAACGACCAAAAAGGCTACATTGGGCCTGAAGTCGGTAAGTTCCCCACGTATGTTAGAGAATATATTGTATTCATAAGTACGCATGAGTTAAAAACCATTTTCAATGAATCAAGATAATTCGCAAAGAAGTTCAACTCTAAAAAGATCAACGAAAGTCTTTCTCACTCTCAACCAACCCACGATGGCGAAGTTTCCTATTCCACGTTTTAACTTTATTTTCCATCAAATTATCTATTATTACTTCTCGTGTTCGAATTAGCTAACTTCATCTTTAAAGTAAGGGCTGGATATTATCATTCCTATTTATGACCCGTGTGGGATGCAGTTTACCCACAATTTTTTGAGCCAGGCTGCTGCCGTTCATCTTACATTGATTCGGGATGCTAATGAAATCATTTATTAAATTTATGTAACTTTAGGATACTTCATACATTTGCACCTATTTTTTTCCTCTCATGAAGTAAAGCCTCTTATGATTTGCTACCACAACAAATCGAATTCTAAACCTACCATAGGTTTGATGGATATAATGGTGTGTACATTGGTTTACGAATTACGGGATAGGAACCACTCCCAGGAAAATAATTGCACATGGATAATAACGAAAGTGAAATAAGGAAGAAACCCTCGGAGACGTTCCTTAAAGCATGAAGTTCATTCGGAGAAAAAAAAAAGCAAACGGTGGGCGTGGTCTCGCAACCGGCGCTTCGCAATCTTGTTTTGTTTCATCTTTGTAACGCGTCATCGTTCGCACATGAGGTAGCAAGAGAGAATGGTAAGAGAGAGGACGAGTTGCAGCCCCAAGGCGAGATTTCGTGTAAAAAAAGGGTTCACCCGTTTCCTTCGTGATGAAGGACGCAATAGCCGCGACGCATGCGCCCTGCGGACGAAAGGGGAAACTCTCGTACGTTCAAACAAGAGCTAAACACTTGTGCGAAGAGGAGGAAGTGGCCGAGAATTCGAGGGAAGAGAAAAGAAATTTGGAGGGCAGGAGAGAAGTTGGGTTCTGGAGTAGGGTTTTTGGTTGGATGTTTACGATGAGGGAAATGAGGAGGGTTTGCTTTGGTACGGCCAGAGGGAAGATGAGGGTTACTGATAGAGACGGATGAGCGAAAAAATGAGAATGAACGAATTTCTCGTCGGTATTATTTTATTAAGGAGGGAATATCGAAAAGGGACGGTGACGTATCTCGGCGCAGATGACGTGTTATCATTGTATATTTTCTCATATACATTAACCGTACGTGGAAATTCAACTGCTGAATTCCGCAGAAAGAGCTTTTACTTACATTTTATTTCAGTTTCTCTCCATATCACTTTTAAGTTGTGAAATTAAACATCACTATAAATGTTACTACTCGTCATTTTTTTTTCCTTCCGATAACGGAATTTGCAATATACTTTAACATCTAATGCCCTATTCTTCCAAATTCCACATTGATACAATTTTTCTAGCATCGATGTCTATTAATAATTATCGAAGCCTTACAGTAATAAAGGGGTAAGAATGATACAGTTTGAAATAAAACTCTCTCTATTGTTATGAAACTTAAAACTAACTTTGATGCAAGAAAGTCTACCGAGTCATTATTTCTGATAAATATGGTATACGCAATAGACTTGAAGTCAAACTTTTTATTATTATTTACCGTATTACGTAGTTAAGTATTTGTTGTTATATTTTCGTATTTTTTTAAATATGGGGTCTAAAATGATGATTTATCTTAAACAATGCTCGAAGATTTTTCAAACAATTTATTCAACCACTCCGCATAGACCCTGGAGGAGGACGCAGATAGTTGCTAATAGATTTTTCGTCCGTTATCCAAACATAGGTTCACAGCTCAAAGGATCTTACTTGTTACATTAGATATTTTTTTCTAAGATTCGGGCTCCAAAATCAAGGTGCATCATAAACATGGGAATATCTTGTACAAGAGGAGATGCGGTAATTCATTATCAGCTACCACGTAGAGACAATCTTCTGTAATGGCCTTTTCGTATATTCTATTCTTAAATAACACCTCATTGAATGGAAGTAAAGTTGAAGTGGAAGTTTTGCGTGTTTATAGTCCTCAAAGCTTGAAATAAGTCATTACTTTCTTAAGAAGATTAAAATCTACAGTACAGTAATCAATACAATAGTCTGAAAATTATTCCTTAACACCTCTTCAGATATACGAAATTTATCTTGAGTTGCAGTTATCCAAAACTATTATTTATCTTGAATTGCAGCTATCCAAAACGATTACATAAGAAAAAGAATGAAACTTGAATAAATCTGAAACGAAACTGAGATTCTCTTGCACTTCCTTTTCGCAAACTTTCAGTGGTCAAGAAACATCGAAATATTCAAATTGTTGCTTTTCTTTAGATAAAGAGAAAATTCGGGAGGAATTATATCTGTCATGGAAAATGAATACTTAAATACGAAAAATTAATCATTTTCAGCATCGCACTGCTTACCATCGATTTCTCCGAAGGCAAAGAAATATGTTGACCTAGGTTGCCAACCTAATAAGATTTTTCATTTGCATCGACAGATGAAAGTTCTCTAAGGAGCACAAACCTGTTTGATAACATCTTGCATCTCCATGGAGATTTTTTCGCCGGCGAAGAAGAAAGGCCCAGAATCAGATTCTTCGATTTCATCTGAATTTAACGAGTTTTATAGATGAGGGGATAACTCATAAACCTCTCCCTTCCGAGGATTGAATGATTCTACAAAGAGGGGCTGCAACTGTATTTCCTTGAACTCGGATAAATCTAAGATACTGCTCTTGAAAGAGGAAGAGCCTACTTCAATGCACGTCATCTTACTTCCCAATTTTCTCTAGAGAATGGTCGGGCGACCAGAATTTCAGGGAAACGCGTCTCCGTTTCGAAATAATATACATTCGATAGCGTTTGGGATTATCGATGTCGATTCGGGTATTTGAAAAAAGATAAATATATTTTCCTACTCTTCATTTACCACTACTGAATTATTTTTGAACAGTCCTTTTCCAAAATATTTTTTGGAAAGTTATGGATTATAGTTTATCCTGCCTTTTTGCTGATTGTTATCGACTTAAAATATAAACATTTGATGAACCTTTGAAACAGTATGTTACTTGGGAAGTTAAATGCATTTTCTTCTTCTTCTTCCAACAACAACTTTGATTTTGCTGTGATAGATCTTGACTATTTATTGTTATCATCAGGCCAGGCCTATGAAAAACAGGTCGTACCAAAATAGAAATTGTTGTAAGAATACGTGTTTTATTTTCCTGAATGTTCACTACAACGAAGTCAATGTCTTATATTTGGGTTTAATTTATATCTCACTTATTCATACATTACAAAATCCTCTGATATCGAAGCGATTTCTTGAATGGTATTTCCTTCTTACGGTTAAAGAGAATCTAACGGAAAGCTCTATTTATTACTGTACCTGGATATAGCTTTCCAAAACTTGTGTATTATTTTCAGAAATTCTTTTTAATAAATTAGGCGAAAATTGATTTCATAACTATGTAACACCACGTGGCCGGACAACCGAGCGCGCGACAACTGAGCGCGTGACAACTGGCGCGTGACAACTGAGCGCCTGCGACAACTGAGCGCGTGACAACTGAGCGCCTGCGACAACTGAGCGCGTCTCACTACTAAAATTAGCCTAAAAACTATGTTATATTAATTTTGACAATCTGACAGATAGCATAATATGTAGAATACTGCTATAGTGAGTTATTTCTTTGTTTAACCACGGATGACGGCAGTATTTCGTTTAAATGTCGTCG
>KZ308841.1:443445-503060 GCA_000376725.2 Ladona fulva
GTGTTGTTTAACATAAATAACGTTAATATACAATGTAGAATGTTAAAATTGTACAAGGTGTGATTTAAGGGTCTTTAAGTTCACATAAAAAGAATTTTTGTCACATATATCGAAGAGTTGACGTAAATACTGCCGACGACATTAAAACGAAATACTGCCGTCATCCGTGGTTAAACAAAGAAATAACTCACTATAGCAGTATTCTACATATTATGCTATCTGTCATATTGTCAAAATTAATATAACATAGTTTTTAGGCTAATTTTAGTGTCGTATTGCACACTTGAGTTATCGTATCGTGATACGACATGGGATATAGTAACTAAAGTCAACTTAAGTTTAAATAAATATGTTTTATTAGCACTGTATGAAACTTACATTGAAGCCGGACTTGACAATCCTTGGCTGATGGGTAACTAGCTTAAACACGGGGAGTGCAACGCGTGGTCGAAGGTAGCACAGGAGGAGAGAGAGCGGAGTGTGCCCCCGGGTCTTATGAACCTAAGAGGCCACGGAAGAGAAGCGCGGCCCCGGGTCTTATGAACCTAAGAGGCTGCGGAGAGGATCGGAGTGCGGCCACTGGTCTTATGAACCTAAGAGGCTGCGGAGGTGTGGAGTGTGGCCACGGGTCTTACGAACCTAAGAGGCCACAGGGAGTGAAGGAGAAGGAATAGGTCCCTGTGCATGGAACGGTTCCTATTTATAGGGAGAAAAGGATCGGAGTCAGGGTGCATAAGGGTGGGGAGGGCAGAGGTCACGGCGGAAAGCGTATGGGAAAGGAATGCAGAAAGCGAATGGGAGATGCTGTGTCGCCAGAAATGTTTGGATTTAGGCGTCTGGTCAAGTGGGTATTGGTGTGAGGTCCAGTGCGAGAGTAAGATCGTCGGGTAGGATGGGGAGAGGGAAGCGGAGGGTAGAGGAAAAGGAACAAGGCGTTGAAAGAAGTTATTAGATCACTTTCCCTCCACAACATCAGTAGTGAGACGCGCTCAGTTGTCACGCGCTCAGTTGTCGCGCGCTCAGTAGTCGCGGAACCGTAACACCACACCCTCTTATCGTATCTTTCTTTTCGTCAACTTTATTACTAGATATTCCTTATTTTACTAGGTATTCTGAAATGTAATTAAGCCAAGATCATATTTCTAGAAAAATAGTTCTTACCCTTCTGCCTTTTGAAACGGCAAGTTAATCAATCGGAAAACCAAAGACTGCTTAACAACTACAATACAAATACAAATAATCCAGAACGGAATATTCCAATCTTCATCTGTTTATCTTCTCAGCGATAATTCAATGTATTTAGCTCTAGATTTCATCCTATAGCTCCAGGTATTGCGTTAAAATTTTTGCTGTATCCTTGATCCTGAGTACTCGGAAATATAATTTTCATTCGTTGACATTTTGCCTGGAATTTGATCGCATAATTTAGTCACAGAGGTAGGTTGGAACGTGTACGGGTAATTTGGCATAGTAAATTATAAGTGGTATAGTGCTAATTTTAGTTTAGTTAACTATTTAAGGTGAATTCTTCTCCATGAATCTCTAAATTAGACCAGAATAGGGATAGATATTTTTGTTTATCCAAATCTAAGGTTAAATAAAGTTAAATATCGAATTCAGAGCGATCCCTGGAAATTAAGTACACTGATATCAGTTCAACGATAAAACAAATAACATCGATGATTCCTCAGACTGATATTAGTTGATATATGAGAAAATTCTGTTTTACTTCCCCATCTGAAATCGAAAATAAAGCATATACAAATCACTTCATTCATTCCAAAGAAGTAATAATTGAAAGTAAGAAAGCGGTCCCCAATAATCTTTCCTCTGATACAGATTACATGGAAAAGAAAAACCTGACCTCTGAATTAGTGCACTTTGCGACGAATCGCACGACTTAACTTGTTCTCTCTTCGCTAAAATTCGGAAATGCACCGGAATCTCCGCTTTCGACTCGCCCTTCTCTGCTGGCGTGTCCATAAATGGTCGCGATAACGCAGGAACGGGAAGTGAGCGGCATAAAAAGATCCTTAATTTCTGCAGGAATGACTGCATTCGCGAATATGGCCTAAGGACTCAGCCGTCCGTGCGACGAAATAGGGATTTGACGGCCGAAATTCCCCCCTAGAACACGTGTGTGCGCATCTCTTTCGAGAGGGTATCTTCTAAATATCCTCTCCTTTTCCCATATTTTATTTCAGCGCTCGCTCCAGAGCTCTTTTTATTGCCATGGGTCCTCCATTCTGCAAGGTCGTTCCGCCCAGCTCAGTCACTCATTTCGGCTCCGTGGTCACGTAGGGATGCAGCCGCAATCTGAGAAGAGTTCTTCGAATTGTAAAAAAGGCCGAATGAAATGAAGGGACGTAAAGCGGTACGCATTGCAGGACGGAGAGAATATTGACCCACAAAGGAAGGAAAAAGTACTCGTTTTGTTATTTGAGCTGGAAGGAAAATTCGGAGGAATACCGAGCGGAATGGAAATAGGTCGAACAAAATTAATCAACTCCTATAAAGTTCCGTAAAATATTTGTTTTTTGGATGAAATGCAATAAAAATTGCAAAACTATCGCTGTAATACGTTTTTCTTAAAAATGAGGAAATATCTTTGGGCTTGAAATATAATTTTTCTGTCACACTTCGTTAATTTAGTCTTTTCACGTCTGTTTCAGCTTACGGCAGTTTTCGAGAACAATTACACATGCATACATTTCTGCAACTTGGAAAATCTCATTCCGATAATTTATGCAATTTCCTCTAAATATCTCTAAATTTAGAAATAAGTAAACGTTGCGTTTCAGGAAAGATAAAGTTCAAAAGGCCCTTTCTTTAGAAGATCCAACCAAGCACAATAAAAGGTAGGATTCCGCGTATAGGTGTGAATTGAAACTGTAGGAGGTTCTACATAATTGATGGATTTCAAAGTCTCAATCAAATTATGAATTCCTCTTCTCAATCTGTTTCGTTTGTGCAACTAAACAATACATAATTCTAAAAGTATCTTCAGTATTTTTCTAGCATGCTATGTATTTGGTGAATTGAAACTTGAAATTGCATGAGAATGCAGGATTTCATTGCATATAAGTTAGTGGAAGAAATATCATATATTGCTGTTAAATGATAAACGAATTTCATCGGTTTGTCCTTAAGTTCGAAGATGATGCTCAGTACAGTTTCCAAGATATTTTAAGATTGTTAAAGGAAACCATTTTAAAATAACTTCGAAACTGTATTGATGTTAAAATCTATTTTATCAGTTGAAATTTCAACTAAAAGAATGGTTATTGACTGGGCAGAAAATTATCACCGTATTCCGATACATAGTTTTTTATTTAACGCAGCGTTATATTTCCCATTTAAAGCTTCTGAAAGCTCCCACAGAAGGGAAAAGAAGGCTTACGTAAAGTTTTTTCATGGATAACACGTAATTCTTGACGAAATGTATCAGTATGGTTCCCTAGAATTCATTAATTCATTTCTGATAAAAAATGTTAAATTTATTGTTATTATAAATTATCAAGAAAAAAGCTGATTTTAATGTGAAAACCTTTAGTAATCAACTGCTTTCAGGAAATAAGTAATCAAAAAAGCAAAGTTATGTTAATTGTTGATTCGCCTTCTCTTGAGAAATTCATAATTGATGTTGACACTTCTTCAAATCATCTTCCATCGGAAAATTCCCCGCATCCAGTCGCAATTTTATCGCATCTTCTCAAAGCAAACGAAAGGGGTAAAAACGCTGGTTTGGCACTCGTGCTTTCGCTATCTCTCACCTCCACTCTCATTCACTTAGTCGACTTGGAGAGCTGTCGTGAATCCCGCCAGCGATGAATTAAAAAAAAAGGAACTCAACCCTACAGCGACAAGGCTTCTCCATTATTGGAAACGAAGCAACTCTCCAGCCGCAGATTATGGTAAAAAATATGCAAAAAAGGAGAATACTTCGCGAAATGTTTAAAAGGTTAACTTCTTCCCCTTCCGAGGCGAATATTTTTTGCTGCGGGCGTGACACAATCAGCAGGGGATAAAATAGGGGGATCCGAAGATAAGGCATGTCTCCACGCGGAAATAACGATTAACTCTGGGATTATTTGGAGCATAACGGTGTCCTAAAGAAGCAACACTTTCCGATGGAGAGAGCGGAGGGAAAACTAATCAAGGGCCCTAGCGAGTGAAAAGACCGTCTTCTTTTTCCAATTAAAAGCATGGAGATGGAGATACTGGAAGTTGGGCTGGAACAGGATCTCTTTCGCTGCGCGGGAGAGGAAAAAATCGGGAGACGAAGAAAAGTTCCGTACAATCCAGAATAAGTGCTCGAACGGCGAAAGGAAATTGGGACGCGGAGAAAATGGTGTTTTCTTTTGTCTCTTATTCTACGGCTGAGTATGGGAGTGAAGGGAAGAGTGGGACGTATCTCCCTTCCTACTCTCTTTGGGGTTGAAACTGTTTGTCATGTACCGACCTCAATTCGGAGGGTGTGAAAGGGCTCCGCATATGCATGTGGAGAAGGGGCCGAGGCGCAGCCCATGTGAGGATCCAGGGACGAGGATAAAAGATGGGTGAGGAAGAAGGAAGTACTGCTAAGGAGATGGGGGCTGAGAGGTTCCGTCACTACGTATTTTCGAATGATATAAAGGATGGGTCGGAACTTTCTCTGCAGCGGCCGCAACCGATAACCGAAATCGAATTAAAATCTTTATTAAGGGAAAATTAAACTGAGGGTAGTATTCGCAAACAGAATGACAACATACGTAGGCGATAAGATTTACCATATCCCCCTAGGTATAGAAACTTTATTTCGAAAATATTTGTCTCTAAAATGGTTGTAGGTTTTTAAACAGTTGCTTCAACTATTACGAGTTCCTACGCACCACTACACCACGGAGGTCACAGGTAACATATTTTAAATTGTTGTTATCGCGCTATTATATTTTCACTTATTATTTCGCACATGTTACATCACGTTTACGTCTATATATATGATAAATATTTTTCCTAATTTCGGTTTTCAAAATTAAGGAGCATTTAACACATGAAAACGTCTTATACCTCGGAAAAGCGACATTATCTAATTATTTAAAAGCAGTTTTCTCAATTTAAATATGTTAAATTAAATTTGCTCGAGTTATTAGAAAAAGGGGTCGTTAAATATTCTGTTATTACAATTTGGCAAAGAATTCATATAGAACAGAGAAATTACTCCTATGAAACTGCTTCGATATGCTATTTCTAAACTTTTCAAGGTAATGTCTGAGGGAAATGTGTAAACTTAGCGCGGATAGCTGAGTTACTAAAAACCAAAAAGAAGCAGAAGTGAAAAATATTGACATTACTGAGACTGGGTTCGAGTTCCAGATATGTCAATATCTCCCAGCTCTACTTCCCCTTGGGAAGAGAATGGTATTTTTAATCTCTCTCCACTTGTTGCTATGAATCCTAAAGCAATATTTTTACCAATTAAAATAAGTTCAGGAAGTTGACAGAAATTAAGTAAATTAACTGTCTCTTCTGTGAAACAAAGTTCAAAAATCTCGTTATCCCAGCCCTGGCCATCAGTTGTTTGAAGGCACATACCCGCAGTGGCACTAAGCTTAAACCGTCCCATTTTCGCCGCACATCATTTAAATTTGTTGCCTTAATGTTCCCCTATTTCAAGAGTAAGAAACTTCGGCGGACGTCACCTGGTACACTGGGCCATCCTTGTGTCTACCGCCTTTTCCTGATCCCTTATTCATCATGCAGCTACGAAACTTGGGATGGTACTCCACCGTAAAAGCACCCTCAGGGTCCAGTTTTACGCATACCGAAATAACGAAGTTTACGCCAAAGACTTGCTGCCCTTCCAGCGTGCGAATACCGCTTCAGCCACTCCAAACTTTGGACGGGAATATGAATTTCCTTCTCTTAACCTTCAAGAAAGATATTAAGCCTCTCCTCTGTTTCATTTTGGGGTCTTAAGACCTCTCGGAAATCGCCGGTGAGCCCTTATTCCCGCGAATGGAAGCTCCTAACCACCGCTGTTTTATGTTACCTTTGATGCCCGAACTATTCTCAGCTTTGGCAATGTCTATTTCTTGCTAGAAGTAAGTCAGTCTCTAAATATTGGAAGACTAAAATAAATACATTTTTGCAATTTAATTTGCTATTTCAGCATCTTCATGATTACAAATACACGGGGGTGACCGAGATGTTGCGGAGATCCATAAGCAATATCATTGATGCTAACATAATCATATTCTTCGTTTTAGCAATAGAGTAGATAAATAACCTCAACAAATGGCTCTTTGCGTAGTAAATGTAACTGTTTTCTTACCGTTAAATAGGGCACAAATTTGCATTTTCCTAACTCTGAAGAGTGTTTAGAAATAATTACATCGTGCTTTTATGCTGAGATAGTGTTCGGGTGTATAAAATTATTCATTTACTGTATGTTTATTTATTTCTTAAAGTCTCTATAAACATTGGTAGACGTAAGCAGTAACAACGGTTAACAACAACAACAACCATTCCCGAATCATAAAAATCAGACCAGCCTGGACTCGAACCCGGCCAGTCGGGCCTTTGGGTTTTCCAAAAGTTTTTATCCAAAAATCTTTCTTGAACTTCTCAAAGCGTAATTCCACGACCATTTGCATATTGTCCTAGGGAGTGTTTTAATTCTCTATTTTTATAACAACTGTTTCAACTTTCATTTCTATATCGGAAAATAAGTGTCAAGCAAACGAAATTTTCGCTTTAAAAGGTAACAATTTCTTCCACTCACACAAGGATAATTCATATAATGCATTCGTTTCCTTGTACTCTATCTTAATAATTTCTCCCTTTTACATACATAAAAGTTGACAGTAATGGTGCCTGGCTTTTATGATATTTCATTGTACATTATTTAAATTGGTCGCTAGTGTATTTATCAGCTCTTTTTTATATTATCCTGCTTAAAGGCATGATAGAAGTGAGGAATTGTGTATATTTTCGTCCTATGCATCCATCCAATTCGCTTCGTAGATGATGAGATAATCGATTTCAGAGCTATTGGAGAAATATTAATTCAGTCGAAAAGAAAGTCATTGATAGGTGAGGGTGAAATTACAGCGATGGGATGCAGATGTAACTGCTCTCGTTTGGATGAGAGTGGAGGATGTTTACAGAGCCTAAATAAGTGTCCGACGCAACTTCTCTGCAGGAACACGGAAGGAAGTCAAGCGGTGGTGTGAAGACCGGATTGACTGCTTCGAAATCCAAGGGAATCAAAGAGGAATATCCGATTACCTAGGATGTCACGCCTATCCCCCGTAATCCCTGTAAACGTGTTTTCTAAACACCCGTCTCTGTGTCTGCGTGGCGCGCACACCTGAATCCAGAGAAGGTGGAAACTGCTCCGAGAGAATTGCGATTCCTGGCAGGCAGTTGCGGAACAACTATCACGTGTAGAATAGAAATTAAAACGCCTCTTCCACTCACAAGAACGGGATAAAAACGTTGTTCTTCTCATAGTCCCGAAATAAACGAGTTCAGTCGTTGATGAAAATGGTACCATTTATTTGAGACTAGAGGGCACAGCACTCTTGCGCTATCCAACGCAGAGCACAAATAAAATAAAAATTTGTCAACCTTTGCTCACTTGTCTTACCCTTCAACGATGTACCAGCAATCCTTCGCACACATTATGCTTATTAACTTCTATGAAAATGTTACTTTTCATCTGTAGAAGAATGTGTTTCCATGGCTAATTTAGAAAGTGTCTTACCGTTAAAGCGACAGTGCCTTCATCAAGTCATCAAGCAAAGTTGTAACGTATGCTTAAAATGGACCCCGGTATTATAATTTTTTCTTACAGTTCAGTTGAATATTATAGTTAATCTCCTATGTCTGTGAGGGATTAGCATACACATTAGCTACAATCTTCACTTTAAAAAGTATCAAAATAATATAATACCGTGCCTTAAAGTGAGCCTTAGTGAAAGTCCATTTTAAGTATACATTATAATACCGGGATTTAGTGTTGGGAATACTTACTCATATGAAAGTTTTCTTAACTTATAGAAATTAATACTTTGAATTAAAAATGTTAATATTCAACTATTATATGCCGTTATATGTGGCATATTAGCTTGGAGATAAACTATAATAGTCTCTTAAACAAAAACAAAACAATAAAATACCTGAGCCGTAAGTTAAAAATGAGTTAAATGCTATTTTAAGTATACTACATAATTCCCTTTGTCCGGTCCCTTTCCCATTCCGTTCCCTTTGTCTCATTAATCATAAATGTTCTGTACATCCATGAAAAGTGACTTACCTGCCAACATCTTTGTTACCTAACAACTCAGTGAAATGACTTCTCTGTCGTAAAAAGTAAAAGAAACGATGAATAGGCAAATTTTGTTATTAAATATTTGATTAATATTAATATATCTGAAAAACCAGAATATATTGGATGTTGGTAATTCATCATCATAGAGAAGAGAGTAAAGAGGGAATAATTTTGTAAATAGTAAATTTCCCACTTATTACCATTTAGTTTTATGAGGTATGGCTCGGGAATTATTCAATCATTGTAGAAAATCGTAGATGAAATTTCATCGAGGAAGATTACGATAATCGTGAGCGGTAATCAAAAACTTTTTGCGGGAGAAAGAAACATTTGCTTGAAATCGGATGTCTCTTTTTCAATAGAAACTTCCTTTTAAATTCTTGATGAAAGTTTCTTCCATAAGGAGCTAGTTATTAAAGTAGTTTTGAGTTGTAAGAAGAGGTGAGAAGTTTTTCTTGGACTTATCCCCTCATTACCTCCTCATGAAATCCTTCCATTCTTCTCACCTATCTCACTGTTATATCTACTGTGGGGTTTCTTTATTTTTTATTCATTAATAACAGTGATTACGGAGAAAGTTTACATTATTCCGCCATCATCTTTCAATATCACCCCGGTATTGGTGTTTTTATAAAAAAATGAGACTGTTTGATGCCTTAAGATATAGCCTATACGTAATATTGTTAATATGTTAAAACATTCTCTAAAACTTCCGCGAGTTCACATCTTCACCTAAAGAGGGACGTGGACTGAAGCTACCACAAAAGTTACCCAAAGTATTCAAGGTTGGGCATTAATAATTAGCTCATTGATTAATGCAGTGCAAGTCGATACGATTTGTTAAGAAGTCAATGTTAAGTTAAGATAGAAAAGCAAACGTTAAGCAAATCCTCTCAAGACGCAGGCTGGGAATACTTGAAAGTATATTAGGCTGCGATTTATTGATAAATTCCGTTAAAGCACATTTGCGTAATTGGTATTATGCGACCCCCTTCAGCTACTTCGGCCGATCAGACAATGAGCTCAAGTAAGAGAAATAGATGCGAGGACAAGTCGTTTTAGGGACTCACTCTTTCCGCGAACGTTACACGACAACAGTAAGTTAAAGAGGTAATTCGAACACTTGGTGTTTAGACCCCCTGCCACAGGCCGAAAGGTGGCTTGAAAGGTGTTTATGTAGATGTAGATTAGTTCAACAAATGTATTGCATACCGTCAATCAGGTTTTTTACCTTTCTATTTCTTTGAAAGGATACAGACATATCCCCGAAAGCTTAAATTTAGGGACATTTTAAACTTAGTAAGACTATTGAAGTAATTGATTAATGAGGTAAGGCAAAATACCAAAGTATCCTTGATCTGTATATAAATTTCACTGGCTGCTGTAATATTCGGTTTGTGTGTGTTGTGTTCCACACGTTTTCCTTTCGACTTCCTCCTTTTAACTCTCTTACGTTGCATCGAATCGGTCGACCCTCCGAGAGATGCGAACACGAAGAGGAAGCGTAAATAACGCTCAGAGGTGGAACGCCGCTCCAATTGTCGGTGGATTCTTTTTTTCCTCGGGCGATTGATATTTGCCATGCACTCGTTACAGCGAGAAATGCACCGTTTTTTAGCCGTTTTATTTTCACATCGATTTGCGGAAAAGTAAAAAAATAGGATTTATCACAATCGCACCACTCTTGACGTAGCTCATGCAGCGTCGAAAGGTTAAATAAATATTCGCGAGATTCCTTCCTTGGTGACCTTCACGTTCTCTGAGAATAAGTGGAGCAGGTATTTTAATCAAGGAATCATCGATAATGAATATGTTAGGCGATGAGTAACGTGAACGCCATAAAAACTGACTTCCTGTAATTCTCCACCTTCAACGGGTTTATGTAATCGAATTAATTTCAACCGCATTTAGCAGGAGTTCCCTTGACCATGTCGACAATTCTACGGAAAGCCTGAAGTAATCTGTATGATTTCTGATTACCCGAGTTTGAAATAAGAAATATATTCACATTTTAGCTTTCCTTGAATTATTTTCTCTATCGATATCTTTCACGGAATAACACAGCAATATTTGCGTTGCCACTCTTGGAGTCGCGGTGGGTTCCTCTAGCGAGAGGTTGCGTAACTAAGGGACAGATAAATAATAAAACATTGCGGCGTTAAAAACATCATGAGACTCGACGAGCGTTTTTTGTTGATCAGTGAATATGCTTACAATGTTTTTGACTCCTTATCGTCATCCTGTTTGTGATATATATAGGTCAGGGTGGAAGGGTGGAGATAACAATTTTCTCTAATTATTTTCATCTCTGGTAGGGAAAAACTGCTGTTACCTCTTAGTTAAATAGGTGTGATATCGTGGCTGACTTTAAGAAAAAAACTACAATTATATGATTCTTATTGTTAAGCAACAAAAAAACGAAATAATCTTGTTATCAAATTCAATATAAGTAAGACAATGAAAAAATACATGACAGCCAGAGCTTAGGGCTTTCAAATCTTCCGGATAATATAAATTGGTCAGTGGCAATAATTACGACAATGCTCCCTATTTTTTTTTGATTAACTAACCAAACAACTTCGGTTATCTTGGTCCAGTTATAACAAAAGTGTTTGGAAACTTTGGCACAAACATAGTGGAATGTTATTATACTGGAAATATCACAATATAACTCATGAAACTCATTCAATATTTTTGAGAATGTTAATCTTACAATCTTGTTAGTAAATGTTTGCAATCAGAGTTCATCTTCATTCAAAATCTCAATACATACTTCAATCTTGGGGATAGCCTATGTAATTAGTTTCAAATTAACTAAACCAGCTTATGGGTTCTCCGTGATCCCGCTTTGCAAAGTATTATTTTCCTAGAGGCGATGATGACTATGAATCCACGTGATGATCAATCTATGAGACGAAACAATTGCCGTCTTCCCTCAAATATTATGATTTGTAAATGTTCGAATTTTCCTTGTTCCTTATCGTGGAAAATATTGACTGATTTATGTTCATTGCTTAGTTCATTACCTTTGCATTTACAGGCCAGTATTATCCTTGGGAAATTGGAGGAAAAAAAAACAGTAACTCTCGTCATATATAATTCTGCACATCTTCAGTGCATGTCTTTCGAATGTATTCGTTTAGAAAAAATTCCCAACGGCGAACGAAAAAATACCGAATAATAGTGATGAAAAGGAGTTATTTTCGGAAGCGACTAGAGAAAACCAGACTCCACGAGCACGACCTCGCTTCTCGAATAAAAATTCGTCGCTAAAATATGCGAAATCGGATAGAAATGTTCCAACTCCCATCCTTAACTCATCTTTTCCCTAACTCTTTTCGCTACGCTCAGCTGGTAAAAATTTCTCGAAGTGAAAATAACCGTCTGTTTTTTCGCTCGTGGGGAGGTACGGTTCCTGAGATTTCTTCCGCGTATTGAATTTGCGCAATCAAACCCTTTCGTTTCTCGCCTCACAGCTGTCATATTCGTTCTATGGTCACCCAGTGTGAACACTCTGAAGGGAAGTCTTTCAAAATAGGTCGCGGTTCGTCTGAAGCCTATTAGTCTCACGCCAGTTTTAGGGAAAAATACTGCAAGAGCATTGTATTGTTGTTGCAATATTATGTCGTCTGAGTATTTCAAGTTCGTGTGTTTCCATTTTAAAAATTTAAATGAATGTCCACTTATACTTCATTTAAACATTTCGTCTACCACTCTTATTTATTCTAAAGTGTTGTTACATATTACGTTTTTCCTAGAAGAATGCTACCATGTTTAATGCTATGCTACGTGTTTTTCTAAGCGTATGATACTGAATGCAAAATTAAATATCAACTTATAATCCATCCCCTTTCATGACAGATTTAAAAATTCAGTGCATTTTATCTCTTAAACTTGTTATGCATAGCTAAGTAAGACATACATAGATGGTTTAAAACCATCTTGTCTTGTATAAACGTTGAATTAATAAAAAACGCTATTCTGAAACTGGATCATAGTGCCTGTGTAAACTTACTGTTTTTAATCAGGAACATTGAGTACATTCATTGAGAACATTCTACGTATGCAAGCCTCATATGGATTACCTTTCCTTTGGGTTCTTGCTCGTTTATCTCTCTGAAAGAGAAATATATGATTTTAATGTTCGAGGTTCATGTGTGCACACCGTCCGCCAATTTGCGCTGCCTTAAATTTTACCTTCACTTCAAAAGTAAAAGTTTTCCTATCGAAATGTTCGTTAAAACTCAGATAAATTATGTTTCGGCCGTTTCGATATTCTTAGGATGCAACTTCAAAACTACATGGAAGAAATCAAGTTGTTAGTTTATGATGCAGATGCCTTGGTTCTAAGAACACATCTCTTGGAATGATTTCATCGATTATTTGTAACTATTTTGTGGAAAAGTAAATTTGGACCCAAAAGAAAAAGCTTACAGAAACGCATTTTTCAAAGAAAGGAGCTCTTTTGGAAGAATCCTTAGAAATTTTGAAATTATATGTTTTTTATTGAAGAACCTTTCTAGAGACTTCCTTGTTTCAGATCCCAGTGGTGGCCTGTTAAACCTGTTAACCTGTTAAAAAATGTTAGCAATAACTAAGTATATTATTCCCAAACGGAACTCTTCTAGTACTACGAAAACAGAAATGTTGTCGGATAAAATAACGGCTACATTAACTATGGATTTTTATAAAAGTTCCTATAAATTCTTGATCAATATTGGAATATATTGACAGAAATAAGCAATCAGCAAACAGAAACGGTTTATTCTTATTGCCTCAAGTTTGTCTATTCCGTGGGAATGAGGGCACTAGAAAAATATAAATGGCCAAATCTCTTTCATTCGATTTTTTTACCTTCACGTTCTTCAATTTGTGTGGGGAAGCTTGAATTGCTGTATGAGGAGGGGAAATATCGAGCAGGATACATAGAGATAATATAAATACTCCATGTATATGAACGAAGTTTCAAATGGAAGAGCTGGGCGTGTGTATGAAGGCGGGGACAGGAGAGCATTCGAGCTGGAAGATGTAACCGAGGGAGTGGAGGGGGACACGTGTTGAGGAAAAGGCTGTTTTTGAAGAAAACGAGGTCAGGGATGGAAAAGGAATAAAAGGATGACTGTGAAATATGCGAGAAAGGAAGGAAAGAGATACGGAGGCTGAGAAAAAAGTAAAAAGTAGGAACTAAAAATGTACATACTAACGAGAGTGGTATCAGATTCTTATTGAAATTGTTGACTATGACTAAAGCAATTGACTTTCAATTATATCACAATTAAAATCGTGATAAATATAGCGAGTGAATACAAAAAGATATTCGAAGTGATAGAAAGGATCAGTTAAAAATAAAATAGCGATAGACTCGTGAGAAGATAAAAAAAGTGTGTAAAATTTCGATCGAAGCTTTAAATGTTGGTACTTTAAACGGAAATAGAAGTGGAAATCGCATAAGACGTTTGCCCGTTTGCTAATTGTATGTATACTAAGAATGTACATAAGTAAATAAGAATGTAAAGTATTATTTTTACACGGGAAATAGAGTTAGAGATGGGATGGTTTTCTCTTGCAGCTGTGTATGATTTACAGAATATTTTCGGTGATTCATTCAAAACTTATATAATTATTACTTTCGTCCAATATTTGCATTATTGAGGTTCCACAGGCAAACGCTCTGGTTTTTAACATATCTGCAATATTTCTTCCAATAATAATAATTTATATAACTACATTCATATTCAGATCACCTTTTAAAGAACGAAATACATTACTTGGAAAAGATGTATTCTATTAAAACCCAGAGTTTTTGCTCGTGACCAAAACAGACCCACTGTTGACACTGGGCATCAAAATCACAGTTAAACTATAAAATTCATAACGAACAAATCTCTCGGGATAATTTTAAGTATAACTGTCCCAAGCATTCATTAATGAAGTCACAACATTATTTGGTTATTATAATTTAAGTTCTACTAGCGTATCATCAATCCAGAGGTCTCAATACGAAAAATCAAGTATGAGTTCAAAATATAAATCTTTGTATTATATAGAGAGTAGATAATAATTACAAATAAAAAAGAGTCAAACTTGATTATCTTTATCTTTCCTGAATGAGTGAGTATGAAACTCGAAGTGTCCCGTCGTTGAATGTTTCGGAAATTTTACGTGAAATGGAAGATTAAGGAAACGAAATCGCAAAATAAAGAGTTTAAGTCAAAAGAGCAAGCTCATACATGCAATTATTCAACATAATTACGCTCGCACTAACCAATTTGAAGTAAGTTTTCGTAGTATTTTTTTATTTCTTCGTTAATGTTAAATTGAACACAGAAAATGTATCTCTCGTACATATTCTGATGGGTTAAATGGAAGAGGAGACTTTAAAGTCTCAATTTCGCCCAAAATAAAGACGTTATTTATTTATTTATTCTTTGTTTCTCATAAACAATTTCCAACATTTTATTCTTTTGAAATAAAAAATAGAATTTTATGAATATGGTATCACAAACTAAACGATCAAAATATAAGACATGACAAAACTGAGACAGAGAGATGAAAGAAGAAATATGAAAGGTAACGTAACCAGAGTTACATAAATGTGGTCATAGATAGGTACTAGCATGCGTTTCTTTCCCTTAGTTCTAGTCGTAATGAAAAAAGTTCTTCAGCTCACGAAAGGGCGCCTCAATTGTTCCCATCCCGTTTTATACTTCCGCAGAAGAAGAGTCTGTATTGTGAAAGAGATGTGCGGCCAAGTTTTCAGAAGGACTCTGTTTGCGAAAGAAAGTGTGGGTGGGGCGAAAGGCTTAAAGGCTCCGTCCCAATGTGATTCGATTGACGCTCTGTACAGACGGAGGTGGAAGAGATCGCGCAGGGCTTTCAATATAGCAGTTGTGCCGGTCCCGGTACCGTTCCTTTCCTGAACGATAAATGAATTGTATTAATGCAGGCCAAGCTGCCCAGAGGCACTTCGTTTTCCTTCCTCCTCAAGGTTCGTATCTGTGCTCTAATGCCTTCACCTATTCTTCTACGTCATCTATATGTGGGGCGACTCAAAAAGAGGAAAGAAATGAGGAAAGTATTTTATTCTCATTCTTTTTTTCCGCAGAGAAGTTTGCCTCTCTGTATTCTTGAGACGTCTCTCTTGGAGGAAAGAAAATAACATCCAAGGTCAATGTTTGGAGTCTTCTGCAAGAAGGACTCCCGATCATTCGACTCCCCCATCTCCTTTCTCTCGAGTAATCTTTCCAATATTTTATTCCTCGGCGACTCGGAAGAGTTTTGAAAATATTTGAGAGAATATATTTGATTGCTTCGGAGTTTCTTTTCAGCCGTTGCTTTGATATAGTCCATTGTACATATAAAAGTGGGCGTTTGGCTTTTAGTATTGTACCGGTTTCTTCTCGAGCATCGGATTCGTCGAAAGATACTCTCAGGTAAAATAGTATAGGGTTGTATAAAAATAACTCCTGGATGGTTTAACTGAATTTCACGCGAGATTGAATGCCGTGCTTTCATTATTGATTGGATGGGGAAATATACGCATTTCTTCTGCTTTAGTATGAAATTTTTGCTGTCTTCATAATTATTATATCAGTGAACGAATTTCAACCTTATAATTAGAATCGCGAATAGGTTAAGAAGGGATTCGATGAATTTAAGTGATTTAAAAAAAAACTTCAATTGTTGTGTCGGCTCTGCATGAAATGAATTACGCGAATCACAGCACCAACTTTTAAATATCCCTTCTTTGAAGAGAAAGAAGATTAATTTTTTTACTTTAGACTCTGTTATCTGTTACATATGGTTCGGTACAGTTCTGACATAACTTTTTCTGGGTAAATTAACTGAGGAAGATTTTCATCCAACTCTTCCCTGTTCCCACTTGGCAATGGGCTACGGTGTGCCGCTTAGTTACGTTTAGTAGTGGAAACAATAAATTGTACTGATGAACGGCCTATCAGCCACTAAGAATCCAATATAACAAGACAACGTCATGGAAATGGATGTGAATGAGTTTCTACATTCGTTCAAAATGAGAAAGTCCCAATAATTGGGATGCATTTCTTCTCTTGATTTACGTAAACCCCTACGGAAATTGCTCAAGAACTGTCGCTGAATGTAAATTTAGAGATATTAGTTCCGAAAAACTTGAGCCCCTTCTCCAGATTTTCTTTTGGAAAAGAGCCATGGACGGTTATGAGACCGGTCCTACTAAATAACAAAATGCTTTATTTCGGGATATCTTATAAATAAAATGGTTTCTGTCCACCGAGCACAGTTTTCCTCATCTCAGAAGGATGCTAATGCTGCTATTTGATTTTTGGAGAAATGAAGTCGTAGCTCCTTTTAGCTTCGGATTTTTGGAATGAAGAACTATAATTCGGGTAAATATTTTTAATTGTGTTATAAATAAAGAACAAAGTTTGTGTGTGTGCGTGTGTCTGCTTATATGAAACTGCAGAGCCATAAGATGCAGAAGTTTCAAATTTTAAAGAGAATTAGTTGTTATAATCTTATTCGTTACGTTAACTATCTAACGTTTTCTTAATGGTGTAATTAGTCATGATAATCATTTTATTCATCAAAATTTATATCCCCGTTGAGAATCACCAGGAAGTTCGTCTAGTTTAGATTTAGATTCATATCCGAAAGTCGCCAGTGTCGCATGGCAGGGGTGTATCAGCACCAAAGACCCAACCTAATCCATCTCTAATGCTCTGCGGAAAGAGCAACCAGAAGCAAAAATTTGTTGTAGCGATTATTTCCTTGTGACGCTTGGTCGTCGCCTCTCGGAGATCGCGCTCGTTGTTTACTGGAATGACTATGTCTTCTACTTCTTCTAAACTTTGCGTTGTTTTACGTTCCGTTTGCGTTGCGTTGCTTTGCGTTTGTCAGGCCTCGACTGGAACATGCATATAGTGTATTGGATCCTGCAGAAAAGTGTTGTGTTGGAGAATTAGAAATGTACAGCGAAAGGCGATACGTTCCGTAAAAAATTGTTACGACAAATCAGTGAGCGACACTCAAATGCTTCAGGACGCAGGATGGGAATCTTTAGAACATAGATTTAAAAGAAGGGTAAATTTACGAAATAAGTTCAGAGAAGGTACTTTCGTAGGAGATGTAGCCGATATTATGGGTCCTTCCTGTTACATAGGTCGATCTGAGTCTGAGAGGAAAATGATAGGATGAACGAAGCTAGAACAGACCAGAGCTAGAACGAATCGATTTAAAGATTCATTTTTTCCGCGAACGATACGCGAAAGTAATCGACTAGGGAAGTAGGGTCATGGTGCATGCACGCCTTGCCACAGACCGAAAGGCAGCTAGCATGGTACATATGTGGATGTACAAGTAACAATTCTGAATCGACAAATTTGTCGAGAAGCTAACGTCGATAGTCTGATCTTGTCATCTGGAGCGAATTCCACCCGAAGTTTCCACTAATGAAACGTACTGATCCATTTTGGACGATCTCTAAAACTAATCCTACTTCATGGGGATCCCTAACTTCGTAGCAGTCTTCGGGACTGTCGAATGAGTAAAAAATAAGCAATTCTTTGACCCTTGATGGACATCCTCTCAGGGTTCTACTTGTCAATCTCTACATTCTATTTGCATTTATTATCACGAATATGTTCTTTGACGATAAACGACTGCTGATTGTAACTCATAGGTA
The DNA here is from genome assembly GCA_000376725.2 of Ladona fulva. Classification (NCBI taxonomy): domain Eukaryota; kingdom Metazoa; phylum Arthropoda; class Insecta; order Odonata; family Libellulidae; genus Ladona; species Ladona fulva. Next base: position 461,439 of record KZ308841.1, read on the forward strand.
TTTATAGGAGACGAACGAACTCTAAGTTAAATTTCATACTGTACGTTAATAACGTTGGCGGAACGCGTAAAACACATAGCAACGTATTTTTTAACATTCGAATCAAGCTCCCAATCTTTGCGCCAACTTGATATAACGTTCAGATCCTTCTATAGGATACTGATATCTTTTTCTGGCGTTATTTATCTGTGTATGAGTGTCATCGGTAAATAATCAAACTTTGCTCCTTACATTATCTACTAGGTCACTGATTTCAAATAGAAGCAAGATCCGCCGTAAAACATTTTTTATGGTACTTCTGATCTGATATATACCTCATCGGATAAAACTCCGTCCAATGCAATTAGTTGAGATCTGTTTGATCTGTTGATCTCGTTGAGAAAACATTTTATCCATCCAACCAATTTCTTGTCGATAGCGTAAGCAATTAGCTTTTGAATTAGTTTCACTTGAGACACTGATTCAAAATTTTTTTCTGAAATCTAGGAATGTTGCATCTGTTCTACCACCCTTATCTGCTGCCTTAGCTAAGCCATTCATAAAAAGGACTAACGGAGTCTCACATGACCACCAACGCTATTAGCGAACAATACCAAATTGCAGGATATCCTTTAGAGTTCGTGCGTCAAAATAAATACCTAGGAGTTAGACTCAGCAGCAGTTTATCGTTCACGGAACACATTCGAGATTCAATACGAAAAGCGAATAGAATGTAAAGATTAATAAGTAGAACCCTGAGAGGATGCCCATCTAGAGTTAAATAAATTGCGTACTTTTCCCTCATTCGACCAAGTCTAGAGTACTGCTGCGCGGTCTGGAATCCACACGAAGCAGGGTTAGTCTCAGATTTAGAGATGGTTCAACGTAGAGCAGCCCGTTTTGTCAGTGGAGATTTCAGGTTCGACAGTGGCGTTACGGCAATGATAAAATCACTCGGGTGGAACTCACTGCAGGAGAGAAGTTCTGTTTACCAACGAAAGCTTCTCGAAAAATTCATCAGTACAGAATTTTTAGGTGAAGTAAAGGATATTGTCATTCCGGTAAACAGCGAGCGCGATCTTCGAGAGGCGACGACCAAGCGTTACAGGAAATAATCGCTAAAACAGATAGTTACTTTTGGTCGTTCTTTTCGAATAGCATCAGAGAATATAATATGGTAGATTAGGTAAGGTACTAATACACCCCCTGCCATACGCTACTGGCGGCTTGCAGGTCAACAATGATGCGTCCTACTGCCACTACCTAATGTACTGACTCTTCCATCCCTCACTCTCCTCTGATTTTGGGGCGTCCTTTGAACTGGCTTATAAGGAAAGCACAACTGGGACTCTGTGCCTTTGGCCCACCCATGCCTTGTCAAAAGCACTTAATCTGTACCCCCGTCTGACCGATCTTCAATCGGTCAGCCATTGTTGCCGTCGCTACCCTCTCCGATATCTAATTAGTAATCTGTTCATTTGTAGCAACTTGTTTAATAAAAGTTCTCGGCAAAATCCTCGAGTAATGTTCTTTAATGTCACTACGACATCGGCACCGTAGCTGTCTCACATTAATTTTGTCCTAAATTTTCCAGTTTCCAGTAGCACCACATCGTATTACACACAACCTGAAATTGCCTTGAGTATTCGTTGAAGAATGGTCAAGGCTATAGATTTCAAGAAATCTCCAAAAAGCCATTTTTTGCGAGCAAACTAACCGTTTAAAAAATTCCAACCAGCGGGTGTTAGGGTTCTCCGTGATATTAAGAATAACACAAAAGTCAATTACTCGAGTTATTCTTCTCGAATTATTCGTAGTTGCCGAAATATAATCATACTCCCATCGTTGATATAATAAATAGATAATAACAGCATCCCTCTCAATGCTTTGCCATCACATTAGCATGCAAGTCATTTATATTTATCATTTGCGGCACACTTACAGCAAAAGGTTCACCACCTTTGGTTTAGACAGTATGTGGCTTCGTGACATCTCCTCCCTATTTATGCGCCCATCTTCCCCTACTCGCTCTCCACACTAAGCCAAACACTTCGCACAAGTAAACAGCTTTTTCCACACGTGAACGTCATTAGGAGGCGTTGTGGAGGGCAATGGAGTATGGAAGGCGCAAATGGGTTCGTTTCGTGAGTGGAAGTGACGGAGGGAAATGAAAAATAAAGTTTGGGCTCTTTTAACAGGTTAATAGTTCCTCTGATGCTCGGTATTCCTTCTGCTTATAACGATCCAACTATGCTCGTACACGAACGTTGTTTGAATTTCCGATCCACGCTGCGTTTTTAGTTTGTTTTAACCGCCTGATGATACCAAGCCTAATCACAGAGAATGTTGTTAGGATACAGATGGAGCATTGCTTTAAATATCTCGGATATACCTTCTGTAAACGCGGTGTTAGCGAACGCGTCCTCGGAATGTATTTATTCCTATGAACCTTAATTGCTTGCTTGGTGATTGCCATAAACGTGCGTGCGTAATACTGAATTCGGAGAAGATTGAATTTACAAGGTAATTCACTAAATTATGATAAAAGGTTATCATCATCAGTAACCATACATTACAAAACGTTACTGCAATGTAATTGGAATGTATATTTAACGGATAATTACTTCTAAATATCATCATCATCATCCTGTTCTTTCTTCCCAACTGTGTCAAGAAACGTAATAAGTAATTAAAAAACGTTACGAAACGTCTAAACCTGTCGTAGTTAAATTTCATCGACAGAATTAGTTTCGGTAATTAATAAATTTCATCCGAAATTTCTCTCATTTCAGTTTCGCGCATATTAGAATAACATACACAAGAAATAAACGAATATGTTTCCAAAATTATATCATTATTTTTTTATCAGAATCCGTTCTTATGACATAAGTTACAGGTGAAATTGAATGCAGAGTAGATCATTCAAAACAGAATTTAAAATATAGGATCATTTCCAATAAAATTGCCAACCTGAGATAGCTTCACATTAGTTTCATTTTGGCAACAATTATCCTAGAACCATCGGAATTACATCATTAATCCCAGTAGCCAATGAAAATTGCTAATATTTACGTATATCTGAGAACCATCTTCATTTATTATTTTTGGAGTGGAATTCTTTTAAAATGAAAAATAATACTGAGTACCTTCTAAACTACTGAGTACCTTCTAAACTACTGAGTACTACCTAAACTACTGAGACCAATTGTTGAAGATATTGGGAGTGATTTTGGAATAGGTGGTATGGAAACTATTACGCTACGCCATTTCTCAACTATCATCAATTTATCATGAAGCAGGTCTACATTTCCCTTTTCAATTTACCATTTACCTATTTAAAATAGTGAGGTTAGAATCTAATAATTCGGCCTCGACTTGTGATAATTATCTATTACAAATAATAAGAAAAAAATAACATTTAATCCTTTACCACAATAATTTTATTATATGACTCTGGTTTCGGGCTTTAGGTCGTCATCAGGTCACCTTAAGGGTCAAAACCATGGTCGTAGAATAAAAAGTAAGTAAATTGTTGTTATGGTATAAGTGTTCTTTTTTTCTTTATTACATTTCTTGATTATTTAAGGATATGAAATTTTTATTTCGCAGTGCATTAATTACTCTTAACTGTCTCAACTCAAAATATATATATATATTTCCTATACGTAAATGTACGAGGGTAGATCGGAAAGTAACGCACAATATTTTCAAAGAGATATTTTCAAAGAGATATTTTCAAAATATTTTCAAATTCTCAAAGAGAATACTAGAAAAAAGCAAATAAGGAATCCAAAACTGGCCTAAAGAGCTGCATCCTGAAACCAAGTTGAGAATTGCTTTTCAGATAAGAAGATAGTGAATTGGTCTACTTTAAGATTATTGAATAATGAGCCTCTCTCTGTCTCCCGCAAAGAAAAGCTAAAGAATGAACTTGTAGTGAAAAGAGGACTTTGAGGTGGGGAATCGAATAAAATTCTCATCGCTTTCTTTCCACTGCAACTGGAACGAACCAAAGCTGCGCTGCTTAATTTGTCCTCAAAGGGTGTCACTCAACCGTGTGGAATCACTAGGCACGGCAATGCAGGAAACATCTCACCGTCTCTAACAGAAAGAGAGGAAAAGTTCGTTTCTACAGATGTGCGGTAGATTGCTCGAATGCGCCGAAGGAAAAAGGAAAAAAATATTTTTCGAGGAAATTAACGCAACTAATCGTAATGGCATGCCTCCCTTAGCGCATGCGTTGTAGGATCCACTTGATTAAAGGCGACTCTTAAGCGAGAAGTGTTCTCTTTCTTATTCAACCTCTCGAAAGGCGGTGCACCTCTCTTTTAACCTCTTCTTCTCTTTTGTCTGACGAGTCCAAATCTGATATAATGTATGGGCCGCGATAGGAATCCTTTGTAGGCAACTCAAAGATCAGCGCCTCAGCGGAAAAAGACGCAATTAAAAACATGTGAGATTTCTCTTCGAATTCTGTAATTTGACCGAAAATACTTATCTCTCTATCTTTTATAGTAATTAATTCTGCAAGGTTTCAACAGCAAGTTTCTTTAAAATATCTCCAAATTCTGCTCCGAAATTGGAAAATTATTTTCATGTATTCCATACAAAAAGTCTTATTTATAATGAGTGATATTCATTCTCCTTTCATCGCTTACGATTTTATTAAAAGCCTTTCGTAAACTGCGAATAGCAAGAATGTAGCGGTACTGTTAAAAAGGCTTCGACAGCTAAGCTAATTTTGCATGTGAGCCCTCAGCGGGAATCAAACCCGGAACCGCTTTCACCTAAAGGCGAACGCGTTCCTCACATGGCTATGGGAAGGCTCAATAGCAAGACACTTAATCGCAAGAGGGAAAACTAGCGTGAAATAAATTTGTAGAATAAATACGGAATTGTAACTTAAGTTTTTATGCGTGTATTTGTTGCCATTAGAATTGCAATGTGATACAATATAGAACTTTTCGGTCGGAAAGTATCTTTTCCAATGAAAAAAAACTATTTAGAAATCAGACGTTTCATTAGCGGTCAAATCATAAGTTTGTACTTACAAAGCGTCTTATTCGGTAAGTACACACAGCAGCTTGTGAGCAGAATGATTGGGAATTTTGTGTCCAATGTGTAGTCGAAACTGAGAAAGTATATACATTCAGCAACGATGCTTGAGAATCCAAACTATTCATTAACATTAAATGGCACTGAATTAAGAAGTGACAGGTCATAAATTAGGTCATATTGGCTGTTCCAATTGGACATAGATGTTAAAACTCGGCTGATTAACGAAGGAGTTAATTGATTTAAATGTGACCAATGGAAGATGAATTTAGGCGCGTCCATTATATCAGCTTACGATAGAACAAAAGAAAAAACTTTTTTGATAGAAAATTTGTAAAAGTCTCTTTGTTTTGTAGGTGAACTGTTACAATGGTAACAATAAGAAGAAATAAAAACGTTTCATTCCAGCATTTTCATGCAATTCGAGCAATGTAAATAGAGCAAATAGGGACAGAATCGAAACTAAAATACAAAAATACTTCCGTAAAACTTTTTCTCAGGTTCATTATATCTAGGACATCTACAAGTATATTTTTAGTTTCTCTTGACGATTCGCGAGGTTTTAAATGTAAAAATATTTTGAATCAGAAATCATAAGTTATGACCGAGGACTAGGTTGATGGTAAAAGTATACCGGTCGTGTCCTAAAGTGAAGACATCCAACTCCATTCCAAAAACTATATATATTAAAATACCGGGACTAAATGTTGTGCCTTCACAGTTACCGGAAGATCAAGAGAAGATGAAGAGGTACACATAATCCATATTTATTTTTTTTAAATAGCGAACGTTTTATTTTAAATATAGTCTCTCAGTACGAGAAATTTGGGATGACGGAAACATAAATGTATCGAAAGTTGAACAAATTGTCATTTGATATTGTGATCGTAACCTCATTTAACCACTTCCGAATGTCCCCCAAATTGATCAATAGGAAGCGTAGAATATCTGAGTGCTGACTGAAGGAGTTCATTTTTATGGCATCTACTAAAATAAAGATTACAAGGAATTTTTAAAATATGTATTACGCAGTGAACCAAATTTTAAGAAAATACGAAAATAAGTCCTCAAAAATTCATTGATGCGTAAATATTTGACTGAATGAGAGATTTGTTATCAAATTAATGTTTTTATTCAACGGATCCCTTACGTTATATGTTTTAGTCCAAACAAAATGATCCATTCCCTCCCTGTGTTTTATATACGCAACTTCATGACACGTTGACGACTTTCTTCCGAAAAATGTTTCGACAACTGTGACTAACTCCTTATATAGATTAGATAGACCACTTCAATATAAAAATAAATCGTAGACAATGAAGGAATCTTTTAAATGTACTGAAGGATATCTTAAATATAAATTTAACACGGCCAATATTAGGGCAGAAAAAAACCCAATCTTCCGCTTAATCAAATAATTTCAGCATCTCCCTTATATATTTCTTCAAATGCTGTTTCAATTACCAATTTTTTCAAATAATTTGAATGTCTACGTTAAAAATAGATTTCTGAAACATGATTCCATCGATGAATGAAAATAAATTGCCCATTGACAACTATGAATTACTGGTAGGTAATGTTCCGATAACTGTGTAAATGTGTTATGGAAAATGCAGCAATTAAAGAATCGCACAATATCACTATATCTTAGGTACCAAGGGCTTTCCGCTGCCTTTTCAAGATTCACTACTTTACGACGATAAAACGTCTCTGACAGAGAGTTTCTCAGGAATACCCCGTCCTTTGCTCCTTAATATCTCTATTCAGGGAACCCTTTCATAGCGACGTTTTAAGCAGCTCATTCCAGAAAGGAGATAGTTTCGCACCTGTATAAAAAAGGGAAAAAGCCTTTACTTGCAGGACTTCATCGTCCGAGGCTCTCGATTAAAAATAAGAAAACCTTTTCCATAAAGAAACTAAATGTAAGACTTTTCTCTTGCGTGTTTTCACATCTTTAATTTTTAACGTTCTTTTCCCTTAGGTGCGCCGACTACCCGTTTCAAATTCCGCGAATAAACGTGCGCATTTTCCCTTCTCTGGGGAAGATAAAGTAAGACGGAGGAGAGGAGAATCTCTCACTTCTTAGGCGCTCAATGGAGACACACATCAAAGGGGAAATTCAGGCTAATGAAATAGACAGCGTCTTCTTCAAGGAAGCCCTCGCCGCTCCCTTTTCACTGATTACCACGTTCAGTACGCGTACGGTTATTTGTGACCGAACCAATTTTCCCCCAACGTGACATTTTTATCGGTTAACTTGTTCTAGTGTTCAGTAAAACAAGTTGACCATAACTATAGCAGTAGCCATGTGTTAAATCTACAGACTTAGCGTGCCTTTCAACTCGATTTCATTCGAACATCAACATCTTTTCTTCATGTTCTCTATTTGCCAGTATGCACAGCAGGAGAAGTCCGAAATACCATTGCGATCGAATGCACGCTCGAATGAGAGAAATTGAGAATAGATCGTTAATCCCGCTTAATTCCGTACTTGGCTCATTTATCACGCAGTCTGCTTTCAGATTCCTAATCATTGAATATTCTCCGGCCATATGGAATCTGACAGGATAATGGGAGTCAGTTAACAGCGCTGGCATTTGATTTTAATCACAAATGGATGGTCTTCCGTTATACTTACTAAGCGGAACATTAGAGATATTATTTAGAGCGCGGGAAACAGGCTACCAATCCGGCACAATCCCACGAAAATCTGGACGTCTGATAATCTCATTCAGGAAGAGGATATTATTGGCTATTCAAATATCACGATGTCTGCTCGCCGTAATTCAATTGCGTACGTTTCCATGCGATTCCAGGGACAGAAATATATGGAGTTTATTAGATCTCCACTTATCGAGAAGTTCGATTGGAGAGAGTTAGTTTAAAAATCAACGTTACCGGTCACTTTACACGAGAAATCTAAAACAAACTGGAACTTCCTTTTACCACAGATTTAGCAAAGGTCTGGTATGTTGCGGTGTTATTAAATCTGTTGAATGAAGACCAAGTTTATTTCTTTGATTTTGAAATCTTTGATTTTATTTGTCATGCCTGAAACATCCGCCAAATCTTGTTCGAAAAACTTTCGCAAATTTAAATACGCTTTTTACAAATGTACAATAATGTATTGGCCCCATCTGCAGTTATTATGTTTAAGGTAGCTGATAATCATATAATAGTTAACAATCCAGTTATTAACTAATTACCAAATTATCAACTCTTTATATAATAATTAAGTAACTCATTATATACAATAAGTAATAATATAATTTTAGTTAGCCAAGAAAAGGGTAATTTTTCTATTATCCTGAAACTCCTTTCATATGTCAGTGGCAATGTTTATCGCAGGTCGCGCATGATTTATATGCTGGTTTGAAAGGGAAAAGAAATCCGAGTAAGAGCTGTTTGAATGAGATGGGTGGGAAAACGTTGGGAATAAGCAAATGCTCTTAAATAGAATACAAAAAATATGGAAATGCATGAAAAAATACGCATTGGTTTTCGAAGCGAAGAAACTTGAAGGCTATAAATATGTCGTGGAGAATCATACACGAGGAAATACACAATACACAAGGATTATGAAAGTCTAGTTTATGTGAGATAAATGTATGTCAGTAACAATTCATCGATGATTACGAGCATAAATCCCTTAAAAACCGGTAATGATAGTTGTAGCAAGTTTCTTCCCAATGGAATGCTGCTGAGAAGCATTTTGAGGATACACTATTTTATTACGTGCTAGAAAAAAGTAAGATAGAAATAAAATAATTTCGAACGAGTTATACTTCACAAATAAATCTACCAAACTAATCACTTCTATCTAAAATTAAGACTAACGAATAAAATTTTGCAAGTGAAATCTCATTTATGAAACTCCTAATATTGGACACCTTGCACCTGTTTAGCAATGAGCTTTCTGGCACATCAGATATTTATTCGATTCTATCTCAAATAAAAGCAGTGTAACATTTTCACTGAAAATGCGGCCTACTTGACGTTCTCAGTGATTGAATGATAGTCAACACACAAACTTTGGCATAATCCCTGACAAAGATATGCGTCGGAATGGCTAGAATCCGTCGCAAAGTTATTCATCCCCACGCATTAAACATCTAATCCCATAGACCACGATACTCCGCTTGGCCTGTATCTGCCGGGAAAATAATTAATATTACTCGCTCTGTGAATACCGATAGGGTTTGTACTGTCAAAGAGGCAAAAAAAAGAATGACCTCCCGAACACGTACAGCGATTCATTTTCCGTTTTCAAAGAATGTAAAACATCTCCGTCGAGTAAAACAACGGTTCATGCATTTATTCATCCGCTTTATGAAACATTTAACATAAAAGGCGTCATCATTCTCTCGTGCGCGGAATGGCCGACATGCAGCTGGGAAAAAGAAGAATAGCGCGACGGGAAACCCACGTGTCCTACGGCTTTTGTACGCCGAAGCGTGGACAGTTTTCAAAACGAAAGAAAAAGGGAGAGGGCATAACATTGGAAATTCCTATTCAGATATTGACCGTTCTCAGTATTCTTGGACAAGAAAGGAATTGTTTGTACGACTGCTGATTTATTTTTGCGAATCATTCGCAGGGGACTTTTTATTGAGTTCGCTTCATCAGACGCCTTTTTACACGAGAACCGAGAGAAAAGGGTTAAATGGGGAGCGAGCGATGGTTTTTTTCCCTGGAAGAGGCAAAAGAAAAGCGCGGAGTGGAAAGTGAATTGCTGATGATGTTGGAACGATTGCATCTCTTCCGGAAGAAGGGGAAGCGAAAATAAAGCGATGTAAATGCTACGTGCTTTTCTCTTTGACCAATCACTCTACCGTAGGTTTGTCTTCCTACGAGGTTCCGATGCTTTTTGGATCGGCCTCATTTCCTGAGTCATGCCAGTTTCATTCACATTGCTTCATTTCAATGTGGAAAATAATCGTTCTTTGCGTGTGAGTAATTTAAACTTTTAACAACTCGTGTATCATTTAATTGCTTCATTTGTGAAGCGTGTTCTATGTCGAAAACGCCATATTTTATTCCCTTCTATGTAACCTTCTGTTGCCATTTCTGTTCTGTCACCGTGAATAGCTGAGATCAGTGATTTCCGAAGGAATTCATAATGATATTCATATAACTGTAGCAATGATTATAGGTATTGCAATAGATCGTAAAGAAAGAAAATAGAAGTCTCTACTTTGAGAATTTTGAATCATTCGATTCGTTATTATTGTGTAGAAACTCACTTTTACGAAATTATTCATTAGTAAATAAAAACTCAACTTCGATATCAAGCATGAAAATAATCATCAATTTTTGTATCCAAAACATGGAAAAACCGGTACACGAAAACCGCACACTTTTGACTTACGTTGGAAAAATGAAAGTTAAGGGATGCTGTGTGCTTAAATTTTCTTGGTTAATCCCTTTTTCCAGTGGACTTCTCTTTCTGAGGTTTAGTTGCGAGGAACTGTATTCAGATTATAAGTAATAATTTTTTTTCAGATTTTTTTGCTTTTTGCCTATAATGGTTACTTCAGCCAATTACAGAATACGGGTCAATGAGGTGGGATTCGTACCAAGCGAGAAAAACTAAGTTGAAATTGTGAAGTAGTGTAAATGGGGTTGTAACTAAATATCTAATAGGGTCTATATTGCGCTGGAATACACACGAGAAGCTATAATGCAATGTTCAAGAGACTGATCACGTTAATTTTGCTTTTGCAACGCATCCACAGATGACTAACCTTGGGTTGTATTTGATTCAAAGACCTCGTTTGTCGAGGGCGTTGGCATCACACGTATAAAAGCAGTAGTATTAGTATGTTTAGAAGTGCTTCGACAACGAAGGTAATTTCGTTCATACGGGCCCCCAGCGGAAATCGAACCCGGAACCATTCCACCGCAGCCGAACGCTCACTTGGCTATCCGGGAGCCCCGCCTCTGATGTGCAATCTATAACGCTAAGAACTGCGTGGTTGGCTTATTCTTTCTAATATACCGAATTCTACTGACACAAATTGACTTATAACTTAGTTAAAAGTAAGGAGTGGTTAATGTCTAATAATATCAAGATATTTAGTTTTTGCCTCTCAGATTGCTCATCTGTGATGTACAATATTCCTTTGAACCACATCAAATCAATTATAGAAGCTAACGTTGGTAAAAAATGTACTACCTTATACCAGCATGACTACCTCTATGTCGTTTCTGAGGAAGTACAATGTTCATTTAAAAGAGTTAGTGATCGGAAATTCGATATTAATTAGTTTCTACAGAACGGAGTACAAGAAAATTTGCCATGATTCTGAGTTGTCTTAAAGCATCCATTAACTTATATACAGGCGTAGAAAATTTCATACTCTGGTTTTAATAATTTTGATTCGATTAACCTAATTTGGCTATGATCATAATCAATTGTCAGTTAATATAAATAAAGCAACTCTACACAGAGCGTATTCTAAGTGTTCGATGCGGCGAACACCGATGTCGAAGTATCTCCAGAGCTGTATCTCATTTAGGCATTCATTTCTCTTTACAAAAAAGGGGAAAACCCGGGGAGAGAGGATTGCATTGGTGTGCATTCAAAATAAACAAAAGAAGGTCTGAAAATTTTCGAACTTAAACAGTTTCGCTCTTCCATCATTAGCGTTCCGCTAAGTAAAAATAAATCTTTTACTCCGAAAAATTGTTCCCACATCCATATACATTTAAAATAATCGCTCACTTTTCAGATGAATGAGCTCTGTTAGCGTGGGCTTCTTCAAAATCTCACCCTCTCATCTGTTGGGAATATTTCCGAGGGAAGGTCTTAAATGCAGCCGTACGACTTCTGTCGCATCCAGGAAGAGCTCTCCTCCCTTTAGTCACGTCGACCCTCCAATTAAAAGAAGACGACACATTTTCTCGATACGGAACGTGGAGTAATAGCGAGTCAACGGTTGAGATTTTAACTGTGAACGTCGGGAACTGATACGAAAAATTGCTCGTCCCTTATCTTTATTTCGCCGTCGTTTCCAGCGCTCTTTCTGAGCGCACCCAAGGCCATTTTCCGCTTGTGATTACGTAACGAGTTTTAATTTGAGGAGCGTCTCCACAGCGGTGACAGTTCCTCACTATGGACTTTCACTAACACTCAGGGAGCTCTTAATGCACGGGTCGCGTACAATATTTAATGATTCAAAATTAATTCAAGCGATAACAATGATGATACTCGTTAGGTCTTGAAGACTCATAAAAGGATTTCACAACTGAGATACAGCATAGGATCTAGGTGGAGTAGGGAATTGCCTGATACGTAACGTACAGTGTAGAGTGGCCCCCGAGACTACCCTAGTGAGAGCCTATTGAAAATACTAATCTGACACGTAAGGAATGTTAAGCAAGGAAATATTGTCGATAAAAGCAAATTTTTACTTGTATGTAAAAATGTATTATTTTTAAGGGAGATTTCTTCCTCATAGTAGCGTATTGCTTGAAGACATACGTATATTATATTGTTGTAGCTAGGAGATATATTATTATATTTACTATTATGCTATTACAGTGTGATATAAACCTTAACCATCACAACATTTGTTCATCTGTAACAAGTTAATACATAATATTAATTATTCACTGTTGTAATTCTACCTCTTGACAAAATTGTATACAAATGGAGTTGACTCCTCATTGTACGTAATTTTCTACTTTTTAATAGTTATTGCTTTGATTTAAATTTGGTTTTTATTATCTTCTAAATTTCCACTAAAGCTTTCCCTTGTTAGATATAGAATTGGTATGATATTTCCATGTATTCTAAAATGTCTCAGAATGAACTGGATATGGGCAAACACTGCAAATATTTGCTTGCATTCATTCTTCATTGATCGTGGTAAATAAATCATAGCCCACATACGTGAAATTGATAACCGGAGGGCTCATTGACCTTATCAAGGGCATAGTGGTCCCTTATCTGTTAACTAATGTGAGACTAATTTCAGGACGAGGCGAAGGATAGAAGAACGCTGTGCAATGAGTTTAGTTCATGGACCCCTCATCACCTGGAGGCAGTGGTTCCTTGCTGGTTAACTGAAAGAAACGTGTTGTACCAAACAAGTGAGAATCGCTCTAGAAGTGGGGGACAGATGGAAGAATTTGGGAGGAGAAAGCTTGTGGTCCGCGGTTGGGATGTGGTATTAGTGTGGGGAGAAATGCCTAGTAATGGATATTTAGAGAAGGCAGCGGTTTAGCGGGAGTGGTCTAATTAATGAGACACTGTTAATATGCGGTGACCAGAGACCAGTTGGAGAAGATGATAAATGCTTCCTTATGATACGTTTCTTACAAAGGATTTGGAAGGGTAAAGAAGGATTATATCGCGAGAGATGAAGAGCGTGAGAAAATTATTTCAAAATATTTGGATGGATTAAAATATTTGTTTTTCCTGCAGTATTTTCTATTTCAAAATTATCATATTCTCAGATTGTATATGTATTCTCTCATCTCAACTTAAAAAGTCATCCAATTTATACAATTTTCAAAACCCAAATGTCAGATGCTATAAAATCACGAGTATAATGAATGCTATACTTCTTAAAGTTTACTAAAATATTCGTGTGATTATTCTTAATTCGAGAAATTGATATGAAATTTTAATGAAATTGTTCTTTATCCAAAGAGAATATAAAAATGCTCGTCCAAAAGTTGTTAAAACGAAATAGTTTAGGTAGGTAGGTATAGGTTGTAATGCTACCAATAGCTAGGTTTTTTAGTATCACTAGAAATGAGATTATATTCTGAGCATCTACGATACTTATCTAGACCATAATTTATGAAACGTAACCCAACTCTGGAGATAGAGGATTAAGTAGGCTTCCCTTCACGTCCCACAGTCTTTATCTCGTGTCCGACGTGAGAGATGGTTAAGAAAGGGTAAGTTATGAAACGGACTTAAAAATATTCATTACCAGCATCATGTAGGAATTAAAAATATATCCTTTAAACTGAGAAAGAAGGTAACTACGATTTATTATATGGCTAGCATCACCTTTGAAATTAATACTTATCCTTGCAAGATTTTGCGGATATTATCATTTTTATCAACGATTTCTTTTTTTCTTTTCACTTCTAGTGATGGCGAACACCAAATAAAAGGTTTTAATGAACATACAAAACATATTTTTAACTCTTTATACTAACTAATTGAGAGAGTACTCATAGGTTTAGTTAAGCATTTCAGAGGCACACATGCGAAAGGGAGCAAGGATTAAGATAGGTGTTTCCATAGTGAATTAATTATCCAATTTACTCACATACCCTAAAAGCTGCCTTTCAGAGTGTGGCAGGAGTACATGGCGTATCAATTTAACTTTCCCCGGAAATTAAGTTGGGCTTGACCCAACTGCTTCGAATTGTGACCAATTAGAAGCAGAAAACATAATCTGATATTATCGCAAAGTCGTGAATAATTAAATTAACATCTCTACTGAAAAGAGGATGTAGTAGAATTTAAAGAGCTAGCCGTCTTTCTCATTTCAGAATATGAGGAAGGATCTTCCACTGATGCACGGTTCAGCTGGAATGGCGATCGCGTTTTAATGGGAAATCATGTGCTTATGCAATAGGCGTCGGATATGCATGTAGTGGAGGACGACATTGTGACGTCGCGGCGGAAGGGATGGAATTCACTAAGGTCGGACATCCCGCAGTGTTTCGCCATTGGGCCTTTCGTGTGTCGTGACAGAACCGGAAATTCAAAACGATGCACCGCTGTTTGAGCCCAAAATGCATTTCAATGCCAATCGAAATGCAAAAATCAATTGCCGGCCGCGATTAATATCGATTATCCTCCATTTCTGGAACGACTCATTTAAACTTGGGAGGTGAAAGAAGGGAGACTGGGCATTATTTTTACTTCTCCATCCGTTCCAATTACACGTGTGAACTTATGGATTCCGGCCATAGTTCGACATCCGTGAGAGTATTAGGGCGTACACTTCGCCGAAAGAGGAAGGATTTATAACCCCCTCTTTTACAATCCCTCTCGCATGCATCGCTAAGCTATGACAATTTATCCCGCGAGAGAGAGAGAGAGGGCCCCTATTTATACATAAATATTGTGATAATCCAGGTCGCTTTGACCATTGCATTGTCGAGTTCATATTGGCGAAGGGGAGGGCACTCGCATTTTGCAGTGAAATACTGAGGTCTAGTAAAGGAAGATGTGCCTAAGCTAATCCACATAAATGCAGTTAATCTTTGGTATAAAATAGTATTGGCGTAACTACACATATGCTTTCTTAATAACGAAATGTTCTGATCAAATGGATTATTTATAATTTTATTATTAAATGAACAGCAGATCAACTATTAAAGCCCTAGTAAAATGGTTCGTTCTCAAAAGAATATACTTTTTTCCACCCGTAATATAATAATAATAAAGGACTTTATTCAGGGCGAGATATGAATGGCTGTATATGGTGTATGTATGGTATATAATATGGCTGCATACTTATCATTAAATGAGGTAAATACGTATTAAAGGATTTGTCTCAAGTATCATGCCAAGATAACTTGGTATACATATATATAAAATCGATCGCATTATTCCCAGAACGTTTTATTTTAAAAATTTGGCAGTATTAGAACCAAAAACCTTGACATTTAATACGTCGTAAGTTTTAAGATTACCGATAATGATATCGCATGAGTTTCATAAGCTACCAGTTGAAAGAGAAATCTGTAGAAGATGTTCGTGTTTCAAAATGCGTGGTGTCCTGATTGAAATATTCCTTAAATATGGTAATCAATTTTTGCACTTTGACGCCAGAGGACAACTTCCTATTTTACTGGCCTATAAGTTTTAAGTTATACTTTTTTTATGCATTACCATTCCTAAATTTTTGTTTAAATTTATTCCATAGAAACTCTATTAATGGCTAATTGCTTGAATATGTCTTAAATGGTACATACATGAAATCCAAAAAGAGAAAATTGAGATAAGCTGGTAATAATCCTGAATGTCCAGTTCTGGGAAATAGAAATAAAAATATTTCTTTAAATTATTATCGTCCGCCTTTTAATATACTTAAATTCTCAATATCCTTACTTTTTCGATGTATTTTATTTTCCCTTCCAACTTCTTCTGTAAAGATGTAGTAAAGGCCAGCCAGAGGTACATCAGCGTCCCATAGACGCAGGCAACCCTACTTTATATATGCTTTAAAATGTCTACTATTTAAATATTCCTTGGTTTAAACAGGACACTTTTGGTATATATTGAAATAAATAAACAGAAAGACAGTGCCACTCTTATCACTGTAATTGTTATCGATTAAATATGAAACTAAGTATGTACATTGATTAAAAGAATGCTAATGCACTCCAACAATACGTGATGATCATTGATTACGATCGATGAGTTCACCAAACATAATTATTAATATTTCATTATTTTTTTATTAGAATTTAATTCTAGAAAAAATTTACTACCTACTACGCATTATCTTTATAATTAATTGAATTATTACGCTAGCAATCAAAGATTTATTCTTAAGAAAACTCTTAACAATTCGTCTGTACATTGAGAAAACCCCCACAGGTTGTATTATAAATGGTGTGTCAATGGAATGATAACGAAGTTATCCGCGCCTTATCAAAATCTCCGACTAACACCATTTGGCCCTCAATTTGTGGCACCCCGGACAACCGCCCCTGACTCGGGACAGCCCTGGATATAGAATTGTTCATATAATATTATTGTTTATGACACTTTTGGGCGTATCACTTTTCTACTTGCGCGTTTTACATACACTTTCACACATTTCAGGTTTAGCGTTTGTAATTTACAAAATCCCTAGTGTTAAGACGACATGATGACATTGAAATTCAGTAATTTCACTTCAATAAAACATTAGATCATTGAATCTAGGACATGTAGCGAATTATTTCTGTTATGTTTGTTTCATTTATCCCCCTCAGAATTGCATGCACGAGTTCCTTCTGTTATAATTTCCATTTATATTAAAATAGATGAAGTTATTAAATACTAATGGAGAGCTGGTATCGCTGAAATTCTACTTTTCATCCAAGAATCCGATTTAATCTAATTGAAGAGCATGACTTGCAAATGAAAATAAATTACATTAAAGTGGCAGTAAATTGCGCGGATGACGCTGAAGAATGTTCAAGGGTCAAAATTAATCCATTGGGCTTATTTGTATTTGATAGCCCTACTAAAATAATATATGACGTTATAAACGAAAAAAAGTATCTGAGACTATCTGCATTAACTAACACTGTTGAACGACATATCAAATGTTGTGGGAAATCATTATTTGTCCATTCTTCAGCTGGGTGCATTCTTTTCTTCTGCTAAATTATTCTATACTGACGAAGTTAACAGATGTCTTTGGAGGAGCAAAACATCCCATTGGTAATTAATTAGAACTGTTTAAAGTATCTACTTTCTTTCTGAATAATTAATAGAACTAATTAATTAATTAGAACTGTTTAAAGTATCTACTTTCTTTCTGAAATAGGGATTAGGCTTTTAGAGTTCCCTTTCAGAATTTACCTTTGCCTTGTTGAAAATAATTTACCGTTTAACATAAAATATAATTACGAAGACGAGCTCAATATCCAAGAACTCGAAAAACAAAAACATTAGATTAAAAATTAAGTAAAATTACATCACATAAGATGCATCTTTTTTTCCAAAATTACGGCTCAAAAACAATCCCCGCGTCTTTTGCGTAAACGTTTGGCCTCCATCGTCGTTGTGCTTTTTTCCTGAGCAGATCCGGTCGAGATATCAAACAACCTTGATCAATTTTAGTACCTATATAATGTTAGCAAAGGGTTATATGAAGCATTTTTATTTAAAATAACCGGATTTTAATGTATACCAATCGTGGACGCTATTTTATTTCAAAAACCTTAAAGGCTTCTAATTTCCCAGTAGTATGATTATTTTCATGTACATTGAATCTTGCCGTTATCTGATTTATCTGACTATTTAGTTATTTAAATTAAACAATTTAGCCATTTGATTATTTAAATTAAATAACCAGCAAACAAATGTATTAAATTATATAATTAATGGTTGTTGATGAGATGTTTACTCCTATTAATACCTCGGAACTCGTTATATATATATTCAATCATAATAATTGTCAATGGTGGAATATTATTGGGAACGTATGATTATCCGTATAAAACAATGAAATATCTCGTCCATTGAAATTTCTACGGCTAGAAACGGATGCCAAGACAAAAAAGATGTACTCTACACATTGTATGCAAAAGTATAATTCCGGGTTAGAAAAAAAAAGTTTTATAGTATAGTTGATTTTGGAAATACGGTTTATATGTTATAAATAGATATATATTAAATAAAAATACAATTGTATTTGGGGTGGAAACATTCTGTGTATTAAAAGTGTTGAGTGTGCAGCTAATCAGTTATTTATTCACGAATGAAATTGGGATTGGAAATTATGTACCAAGATAACATTTTCAGGTTCGGCTAATGACGACCAACAGTATGGCCTGGGAGGCATGAGTACGGGTGGGAATCATTTAGTGCAGAGTGCACCGTGTTCTTCCGGCATTGCATGCAACTCCGTCTAGTGCTTTTGAAGGGACAAATGTAATAAAAGTCATATTTCGCAATGTAAATGTGTCTGGTAACCTCGATTCCGACCGTAAATCCTGCGCCGACATGAGACACACGTAATCCATTGCGAATAAGCTTGTCACACGAGCCACTGACCTTTTAGTTATCCTCTTCGCTTTCATTTATTATGCGGGAGGGAAAACTGGGAGAGGATGCGGTATCTACCGATTGTAAAAGAGACACTTATGAAACCTCTTACGGAAAGCATTTGATGAAGAAGACTGGTTTCAATCGATATCCTCGCGTTCGATATCAATTTACTTTCTTCTATGTTTGATTTAGGTGGTCACAATCCACACTTGAACTGATTCAACCACTACCTTATTTTAATAGGATAGCCCTATGCGAGGGGTTTACAAGCACCTTGCTAGAGAAGACTGAATCGTTCTAGTTAGTAGTTCTCTGGAAATGCATTCACCGGGAAAGTGGATGATCCGAATTTGACCCACGATCATAGTTCCTCTAATTTTTTTCCAGAGCTGCAAGGAAATTACTACTGGAGCATAGTTAGCGGAGCCACTCCATCACTGCCAAGAAAGTTGCATATTGCCTCCGGATAAATAAGAAATGAACCTCGTAATCTCTACTGTAACCTCTAATCTCTCAGTGTCATAAAATGCAAAATCACTCATTCATCGATGAAATATAAGGATAATAAATAGTGGGCGCTCGATAAACTAATTGGACGTAACAAAAAAGTTATTCCGCGGCCGCCCAGCGTACAGAGAACCCTTTCCACGATCACATCTGATTTTTTCACTTCCCTCCGTTCTTTGTAGGAGCGTAACTCAGTCAATCTTAGTTCGTTGACAAAATTTCAAGCTTATAAATTTCAAACGTGCCTTTGGTATTTTTTTATGAATGGGTCGAAGCCTATTTCGATGGTGCATTAACTTATTTAAATCACACTCGAATTCAACTCCAGCTTCTGGTATTAAGTGAGACAAATGGGCGTCAGTTTTCAGATATTGGAAAGAGGTATCGACCCATTTGGCACAGCCAATTTAAAGTATATGAGACTTAACAGTATTAGGCGGTGAGAGAGATAAACGCAAAGAGCAAGAATGTCTGAGAGTTTGGGCGCCCTAATTGGTTTCCTTTGGCGAGGATCGGAGGAGCTTCAGATAATTTAAAACCGGGGTAAAGTAGGATATCTACAGCCAAACCTTTGATGATATGGCCGATCTCGTTGTATTTTATGAAACATAGTAGATATGCGTCAATAATTCATTAATTATGTTGAAACAATTATCGACTATGTCTATGATCTCTGTTGCAACGAAGTTAAAAAACAATTATTGACACCAAAATAGTTTCAATAACGTTCTATAAGAACTCGACGATTAAGGACTTTAAATCTTTTAATTTTTCTTTTCGACGCTCCAGGAAACTTGATATTATTCTCCGTTATGAAATACTAGATATAGCGAACCAGCAAAAATTTCTGTCATTTATATTTTCCGTCTAAGAATGCATGTAAGATATCGAGCACTTCAGTGTCCAGAGAGCTGATGTATGACAATTTTTATAATGGTACATACATGCATCCATTACATTCCAAGTTATCACTTAACCACCCTAGACGATCTGGAAAATACGAGAGAATTTTGCATCTGGGAAGTAACATCTGAAATCAGGACCAGCTTACCACAGTCGGCGTAATAGACATTCTTTCACATAAAAACACTAAAAGATGTAGATATCGGTTACAATCAATGTTAATATTTGGTTTAAATTAATAAAGTTTAAGAATAATTAAACCTATATGTGGTACAGAAAGCTCAGTGAAGTTGAAGGAAACAGTGAAAGTCTGATTTGTATTTGAAAACGAAATTGTGACATTCAGAACAATTCACACAATGCGAAAGCGTAGGGTACTCCATAAGATAAGAGGAAAGCCGAAATTTCCTTACAATGCTAAGACTAGAGTTCCAAATTTGTTCGTGCCAAGCCTAGTGGTCATTAATCTATTAGATCTCTCAGCATTAATCTATTCACGCAATTAACTTTAGAGATTTAGCCGAATTAGTCGAAGAATTGGGGCGTAACTTCATTTTTGGCATAATGGCTCAACGAATCTTAGGTGATTAAAGCTAAGGCGTCGGGTGTTAACGGCAGTTGGGAAACAACCGCTTCGCAACGCTACTGTCGCGAACCCATCGAAGCTATGCCACCAAGTGTGTGACCCTTTCAAAATCAAATTCCGCGACCCATTCTCTTAAGAACATCCCCGGAATTCGTTTATCTCCGAATTCGTCACACTGATTAATCCCTTCGTTACGCGTACGAGACAAACCCAACTCAAGATTAAACTCTTCTCAGTGATTAAATCCGATCTGCTTTGTTCGACGCTATCGAAGTTTATTAGCGATTAACTATTTAGTTGGCAGAGCCGGTCCAAGGCGTACTCCTTGGAGCTCCGGGCTAGGAGTGATGCAGGCGTCCCTTTTAAGTAAAGATATTTGAAATGCGTCAATTTTTAAGAAGTGATAAGTAATACTTTGGTATTTGTTGAAATTATTTTTTTTAATATTTATTTATGTAATTTCTTTATTATTACTTTTATTACAGTTAATTATATACTAGAAATATGAAAGGAAACCGCGTACTGAGAATCAGAAACAATTACTGCATGCGGTCTATTTATTCTAAACTATTCATTCGAAATTAATTTTGAAAATTTTTTCAGAAAACTTCCAGGAAAGCATATTTTTTTATTGCTTAAACACTTCCTCTGACTTTCAAACATCAATCCTAAATAAAATTCCTACCATTTACCATTGTTCAGTACAGTGAGCTACCCCTTGAGTTAGTTTTGTAAATGGTTTGCCCAGGAAGAAATTATACACGAAGTTACCCTGTTTTTCATAAAAACCACGGACTAAAGTCATGCGCCCTCAAAACTTTGGTGCCCTAGGTAACAACCCCGGCTCACCCCGTCTCTTATGGCTGCTTGGCAATGTAACATTTTTTCCCAAGTGATTGCAGTTTCTCAATTCGTTTGATTCTGGAGAATATCTAGATGAAAACGATTCATATGCGTTCGGACGTGAGAAAAGAGGGATTAGAAGGTGGACTGCGTAGGAAGCCATCTTCCCCATCATTCGACCGTAGACCTTTATTGCACATTGTCTTCCGCGGATAATTCAATAACAGATAATTAGCCTAATGAATCAGACGGCCTTGCGCTCTCTGCTTGTCTTTTCGCTCCATGTCATCACTCTTTGTTTGCTCTTGAAGATGCATTAGGATTGCGTTGCTTAAAGGTAACTAAAAGCCGATGGGCACGGACTAGGAGTCAATGCTCACTAGACTAGTGAGTCAATAAAAGAATGGGATGAGCAGAGGGTATATCGAGGCAAATGCCTTCAAGTGATCGACGAGTTTCATCGATAAGGTTAGGCGTATTCTGGCAGTATTTCATCAAACAATTAAAACGATTTTTCCATCTTCGTTAAATGTTACATATTATATAGAAAAATATCCACCCAACGATCTATTTTTTGAGATCAGTTGTGTACTCAGGGAATAGCAAAAGGGTACACATTACAAAAACGTCAAAAAGACTGATTTACCTCTCTCTTTAAACCAAAAGATAAACAATCTATTTTTAGAATAAATACGCCAAAGCGATCTTCTTTACTTGTGGTTAAATATAATGAGGAAATATACATAAAACTTTTCCGTAATTGATGCATAATTCTTACTTTTCATGTTAACTTCCGTTTTCCTTTGGGGCGTATGTATCCACTCATAATTATGGCCAAACGAATTAAGGAGTTCTTGATTTGGTCTAGAGTTAGGGCTAGAGTTGCCATCTCTCCGGGTTTGACCCGGAGTCACCGAGTTTTGATTCTTTTTCTCTAGTCTTCGGGTTTAGTCATTGTTTCACTGGCGTTTTGATATTAATTGGTATTATCAATTAATTTGAAATTGTTTAAATATTCTATATAAGAATATCATTTTGTCGTTGAAATGAATTTTAGCTGTGTCCGTGTAGGTACAAGCATCAAAAAGGAAGAAATAAGAATTTGCAGATCATGTTCAGTAAGCAAGCGGCAGTAGATTTTTTAACAATTTCACACCTAATGCCGTATTTCTCTACTGAAGTATTCTATCGTAAGTATAGTAAGTATCTCTAAATAACCCTCAACTATTACAATTGTCGGTTTGGAATGGCCATATAGGCATGAAAAGTAATATACTGTGTAAATTCAATTCACGACACCTAATTCATTACATTAATTTCTGAAATTTGACACTCTACGATCTCTCTTTTTATATTTTTATACTTTAAGTTTCAGCGATAATTATTCGAATATTTAGAGAAACCCTAGCTTATTATATTCCTTTATAAGAATCTCTCAATAATATCTGAGATTTGCGTAAAAGATTTACTTTAGAGGACAATTAATGTAATAAATGGCGGATATTTTTCTCCTCTAAATTCTAGTAATCCACTATAAAAGATACGTGAAATTGATCTTCAATAAAGTTTTCTACACATTTCAGCTATACAAACCTTGACCTGTTCATACGCATAGGAATCCACTATTCCACTGTTAACAAAGAGTAATTCCCTTATCACTTCTCGATGCTGAGTTTCGATTGAGAAGTGTAAGATCACCTACAGCGATAACCTCCATATCTAGAAAAGAACGATTTTTAATTTCGTTTTCAGCGGAGCGGAAAGATAAATAGATTAAAAATCCTTGTTGAAAACTAATTATAAGTAAGGTGCTTTATCTTTGACTTAAAAGGGGCAGCTCCCGCGTTTATTGATGTAATTCGCTAATTTTCCTACAAATTCTTTCCTCAAGAAGGATAAAAATTATTTCAAAAGCCAAACTCACCAGGGACTGCAAGCGTTTGCCAAGCAGCGAAAAGGAAATTCTAAGTTTTTCTTTTCCTCTCCTCTATCTTCCAACATTCTCCTAAGCTCTGGAAACGATTCAAACATGGGAGATTCTGTATCAGAGAGCTTCGTTTAAGTATTTTCTTGATTGCGTTGGTGCCAATTCTCTCTTGGACCTTTTTTATTTTTTCACCTTAGCCGAATTTTATTATTTGCGTAGTGGATTAAGTCTTATATGCCTTGCGTAAAGTAAGGACCACACTGAGAAGTCATATGGACGAATAAGTTAGAAAGGAAAGATTGTTTATTGTTCCATGATTATCATCCCTTTTTATTTTAATCGGAAAGAAGATAAAAATTGAGGAGACCCCACGAAGAAAACAGGCAGGTAAGGTAGGAAAAGAGAAGTGGAATTGAAATTGGAGTTAAACCTCTAAGTTGAATTGAATTTCTATAAATCCAAAAATTCTCCTTTAGAAATCTGTCAGATACCTTTCTTTTAAAAATATTTATTCATTCGACCTGAAGAAGCATACTGAAACGTTGGAGAAACGTCGTCGCAACGAGTTAATATCAACTCGGTGGAACCCGGAATCACCATGCTGGGAATATTTATTTATTCGTTACCGGAACCAACAACAGCCGCAGTTAGCAAATTGGCTAGTTGTTTAAAATCTTTGGAAATTGATAGACTTTCTTCACCATGATTTGAGAATGAATGAATAAGAGAAAGATTTGACTGCCTTTTAAAAAGAGCATTTTCTGCGAAATAGTTAATTTTATTCATTTTCCGTTTACTTACTTAATGGAAAAAATATATTTATATTTTCTGAGTAAGAAGTCTTTATATGGACTAAACGACAATTGTATATTTAAAACTGAAATATAATATCTTCCAATGCTAGGTATTCTTCCTTCCGCACATCTCACTGATTTCGGAGGTTGCGTAATTTTAAAATGCTTAGTGAGGTTTAGAGTACTATATCCGAGAGAATAAATGCTTATCAAAATTTCTTAATCTCAGCACAATAAGTATTTCGGTAGTTCATGTACAAATTAAAGTTTTATGGAATCAAGCTTTACTCAGTTTCATACAGATTTTGAGTTTAATTTTAAGATAAACTATACGATGAAAGTTATACTATAGTAGTAATTTTAAAAGTGCTTCGAATGCTAAATTCATTTCGTACGTGAGTCCTCACTGGGAATCGATTCCAGGACCGCTTTTTCGAAGTTGGACGCGTTTCTCACATGGATCTTCAGAGGCCCCCTAAATTACATTATTATAATATATTATATAACTACATTATTCGGAAACATTCGCTACACGTAAGCGTCTGAAAGAAGTAAATTGGCAGACCAAATCCTTCAGACGACTCATAAGAAAGAACTGTGAAAATGTTTTAAATTGTACTGATGTTTCTAACTTTGATTTCATTTTCTCCTCGATCCACTTCAGTGCTTGACCTCCATTCTCCTTCTGCC
Source organism: Ladona fulva (assembly GCA_000376725.2). Classification (NCBI taxonomy): domain Eukaryota; kingdom Metazoa; phylum Arthropoda; class Insecta; order Odonata; family Libellulidae; genus Ladona; species Ladona fulva. The sequence continues at coordinate 486,467 of KZ308841.1, forward strand.
CTTCACCGAATTGCTCCTGAAAGAGGCTGCGAAGACCTTGGCCCCCCCGAGCATCCATCTCCCTCAGGAACTTTTATCACAATTCGCGTTCATTTTATTTCAACGTCCTGCATCACCATCCCTCCCATTTCGGGGTGCCTTTATTTCTACTGCGGAAAAAAATCGATGTTGTTCCCCTGGTCCGGTTTAATCCCAGTTGTTTCGCGTGTTTCGCCAAATATGAAACGTTTTTACCCATCGCTGCGATTCCCCGCCGTTATAATTTGTTCGGTCGTAGTTTGCGGAATTGGGGAGTTTTACATTGAAAGAGACGAGAGGCGCAACGGACGGGGATGGGTGTAAAGAGTAAAATTACGAGCAACAACGAAATAAAAGTGGGCCCGCGTTAACTTCTCTTTAAATGGCCCATGGGTGGGCAAACGCCTCCCCTTTCTCCGTACAGTACCCCCTCAACGCTGCCCCCCTCGATGTTAAGCGCGCCCAAAGAGAATTTTGCTCGTTCCGCCCCGAATGTTGCTTCCCTTTTTTTTACTTTCGGCGGTTCCGCGGAATTATTTTATCGTGGCTGGAGCTCTTGTTACCCTGTGCGGGGCAGGAAGGAAATTAAAGTATTGTAATTTAAAAAATGCGAAAGAAGGAATCCATTCTCAGTTCTGGAGCGAAGGATCACCGATAGTGCGGGTTTTTTCTCCTTCGAAAACCTATCATTTTATTACATTTTGAGCTTTTTATCATTCGGCACCCTTCCTCTTCATTTATTCCATATGTTTTTCTTTTCCATGCCGTCAACCAAGCGCCCTCTTTTTCTCCCGCGTCAGAATTTATTTCAATTTTCATGGGAACGAATTCTACTGAAGCGATTTGGCTGTAGTTCAAACGACGATTAATGCCCAGTCATTATTTTGACGAACACATTTTTGGGTTTGCTTATCCTGCTATTATTTTAGATAGGTTTGCGCCATTGTATTTGAGAATGCCCTCTGAAGCATTTTGCTAGGTACGATTATTTATAATCCCACGCAATGCAAAGAAATGTGAATCGATTACGAAGCTGTTCACTGTATATATATCTCAAATTATTTCGTTAAAAGAATGCATAAATAAGCACTATTACCATCTGAAATACGAAATAATTCCAAGATTCGCTTTAGAAAATTCATCTTTAATAAGCGAAGTCTTCTTTAAAAAGGCATATAACTAATTATGCTACATTCTAAAGCAAATTTTTCAACTGAATTAACTCCGCGGTTTAAGAAGTGCTAATATTCACCTCGGTGTTCAAACATGATTTCTGAAATCAGCCTACAATCCTTCAAAAACAGACGGAAATTTTATTTTGTGTCAAAATTATTGTTGATGGAGTTATTATATAATGACACTCAACTATTCATGCTTTAGTCTAGAAATATTGAAATTATTTTCACCTTTTAGAGTTGGCGTCGTCCCCATATCATACTCAGCATTCCTTTAGAAGCACGAGAGCAAATTTCTCGAAGTTTTTCATCTCATTTCTGATATTGAATTAAACTCTGCGTTCTGCAGAGGATGTTTGCTCGGGCGATATTTTTTCATCTATCTGTGTTGATCCGAACGTCTTTTCTGTCTTTCAGAGGGAAGGATGTTTCGATATCTGAACGGATGAAAATGTATTATTTTTTCTAGACTTTAAGTATCAGTGAATCGTTCCTGTTATTTTCCAAAACTTCTTTTCAAGGGAAGTAAATGATAATGTACTTGGTTCACTTAAACTAGTTTCTCGCTTAAAATTAAAATATGGCAAGATGGAATAATTCATTTTCAATATAATTTTTTTTCAATTTCACGTAAGTGAAATAAAAAATCCTTTATAGGAATCAAGCCTCTCTTCGTTTGAATCCATACATTTTTAAGAGGTAGTGATCATTATTTTGAAAATAATTCACGTGAAGTTTACACATTTCTTACATTTCAAAGTTTTGGGGGAGATGGTTTCGGCCTTTACTTGGTGGTAAACCATAACGAAATATGATTGGAAAAACTTTAATAAATACTATACCACACAATTACATATAAACACACGACCGGTTTTGGTACATCGCACCATCTTCAGGTCTTCACCTGAAGATGGTGCGATGCACCGAAACCGGTCGTGTGTTTATATGTAATTGTGTGGTATAGTATTTATTAAAGTTTTTCCAATCATATTTCAAAGTTTTGTTTAAAAATTAAAGCATTCCTATCATAATTTATCAATTCATTGTCTTTGTTCATCCTTTCAGTATAAGTTATAGTTAAACGCCATATTTAAGGTAGATTTCAAAACAACGTTATCTTCATTGTCATTTTGGTGCGCAGGTAATTATCACTCAGATCCTAAATTTGAATCTTTCGAGAGGATTGGTTTGGTGGTACTTCCCCTACTATACACTGAAAGTTTGCCACATGGGCGCAAGCGATTTACAGCTTCACTTACATTATATACACGACATCGAATAGAAGACATTTTACTGATATTCAACCGTAATTTAGATCCTACGAAATTCATTGATATATAATTACTATATATAGACAAAATATTCTTTATTTTGTTTTTAGATTGAAAATTTTTATACTGATGAAGTACATTCATAACGATAATTGTTTTACCTGAACATTTGTATATATTCTCATAATGTGACATTTACAGAAAGATAATGTAGGCTTATAGGTATGTTTATTATATACGTAAGTCTACATTGTCTTATATGATATTAACGGTCGACTCAGAGAGAGTAAATGAAACTTTTCACCCTTTTTAAGAAATGATTTTCAATATCGTTCAACATAAAGCACCTATTTTTATCTATTTTATCAGCCGGTTGTAGATTTTATGTCATGGGCTAGTAACAGACATTTTATATTTTTCGTCTTGCAAATACAAATGTAAGCCGAATTTATTCTAGCACAAGTAAATAGGAAGATTCACTGCAACACTCACCTGGCACTTAGGGTATTGCTCTTTCTCGGGTCGCTCCACCTTCCAGCCGAGCAGCGGAGGTATGCAGATGAGCCCGCTCATCAGCCACACCAACGCTATCATGATGGCCGCTCTGGCCGGTGTCCTTCGCTTCAGATAGTCCACGGCCTGCGTGATCGACCAGTAGCGATCTAGACTAATTAGGCACAGGTTCATGATGGAAGCGGTGCACAGAAGCACATCGGCGGCTGAATGCACATCGCACCACCAAGGCCCGAATATCCAATATCCCATCAGCTCATTCGCGAGCGAAAAGGGCATAATCACGAGGCCTAGAAAAAAATCTGCCACCGCTAATGATGCAATGAACCAATTCTGTATATTCTTGAGGGCCTTCTCCGTCGCTATGGCAATAATCACCAGCATGTTTCCCACTACCACCACGACCATCAGCAAGGTGACGACGATAGAGGCCAGGATGATATGGGGGAGGGAGTAACCGCTGGGGTAATATCCGCCGCCGCCAGGGACACCATCGCCTCCTCCGAGGATTATGATGGTTTCGTTGTAGTAGTCGTCCGATGGGTCCACGTCCAGGCCGAAAGTTCCATTGCCGCCGTCATAGAAGGTACCGTTTGAGGAGTCACCGAAAGCCGCCGCCGCCGCGGCTGCAGCGGCGGCGGCGGCTGACGAAGGATCACCAAAGCCTCCGTAGGATGTCCCGTTGGTCGAGGGCGACTGGGGACCGTCGAAGAGAACGTAGTTGTCGTCGTCGAATTTGAAGATGTCGGATGTGCCGTTGATGGCGGAATCGTCCTCAAAAGGGGAAAAGAACTCCATCATGGAGAGCAGAAAACGAACCAAATCAAACGAAAATCCTGATCCAAATCCTTACAACTATCGATTTCACTCTCACTTTCCTCTACTTATACGTCCTCAAAGGATTAGAAAAACCGCTAGATTGTTTTTATAAAAATTATAGTTTTCGTTGAAAAGAAAAAATCGCAAATGTCTCAATATCTTTAGCAAATCTTTTGCTATTTATGCGTTATCTCTTGAGTTCGAAGAACGCATCGACGCGAGTGTAAGCGCGAAAAATCTGACGCAGATCCTAATGGTCGATGAACTGCTCACTTATCACTCCAAAGGAAATAATTCAATAGTTCTCGAGTGCGTAAAAGAACTGTAATGTCATCATATGAAAAAAGAAGTGTATCCAATTAAAAACACGTCTAACTCCTCTCTTTTTGATCCAGATATTTCTATGAGGAACTTTTATTTCTTAATTTGTCCTTCGACCTTGCACTGTAAACGAAAGCACTGCCTCGCTTATGAAAACAGAAACGAGTGCATCAATAGGGAAGTTCGAAAACCGCGATGTGTTGGCTCCTTCGAGTTTCTCCAGAAGGTTCTTTCCTTATCTTAAATGTTAGGGAGGGATTATAGTTCAACAGAGGCTGATTGTCGACGGCGCCGTGGCCATTCTCAAAGACGCAACAGAAATTTGTTCGATCGCCAATTTGAAATGGACAGCGCCTTCCAGCTTACAACATTAGACCTCAGCCACTATACAAACCCGTTACAAAACCACCGCGCCGTGTTATCACAATATCACGATCCTATGGGACGCTTTGGAGTCGCTTTTCTAGTGGAAGTCTCTCGAGGCAGCTGCAGCCCCCTACTGCCTCCCTTGAAGCCTCCGCCCAGTGCGTCGAAGGCCGCTTTAACTGCCTCACCCTCCGCCTCCACCCCCGCCTCACTGCGTCCACCTCCTCCACCTCCGCCCCTCCTCCTCTTCCGCCTCCTCCGTCGCCGCCCGCGCCTCCTCCGCTTCGTGTGGTGGTGCTGATGTGGCGAGCTGATAACCGTCGCGGGGGTGGCCAGTGACATCACTCCACCGCGGTCGCCTTACGGGTCGGCGACGTGGTCGGCAGTTGTTGAGGCAGCGGTGCAGGGAAAGGCCAAGAGTCGAGGGAGTGACCCACTGGTGGTCTTTGGAGTCCTCAATGGCGGCGGCTCTTTGGGCCACCGCCCGCTGACGTCTCCGGGAATCCACGCCTACGGTCGTGATAGTCCTTTCCGTGATTCAGCTGCCGTGGACGTGCTGTGGCGATAAACGGGGAGAAAATATCACACCACCGTTCCTCTTCGGCCCTTTTTGTGGGTCAGCTATAACGAAGTGCACAAACACTAGCACTTGGGGCTCGCGTTATCAAAAGAATGCAGCTTTGTTTCCGCTTGGAGGTGAAATATTTTGATGTATTTGAGAAGCGCGGTTTATCTTCGAATACCCGTACGCGCCACCCCTTTTTTTTCGAAGAAGAGCGTATTTAATGTAGGTTCGGAAAGGAGCCCGAAAGTATAGGAAATCCCTACACTTGAGTATTTTCTAATATTTGCGATGAAAGTTCTCGGCTGGTTTACCCTCTTGGAAGAGAGAAATGCCTTTAATTTTTCTTTCCCTCGTCTATTGCCTTTTATCCGCCCTCGGGAGATTCCCTTCGTCCTTTGCCCTCCTCTCTTTTTTATTTAGGTCTGACTAACTTAAAAATATATATAGAGTTCCACAGGTGACCATCTTCGCATCCTCTCGCTTTTTTCCTCTCAAGGGAGTAAGAAAGGCCGGGTTAACTCTCTCTTATCCCTCCCGTATCTTCCAAAAACATTTTGGCCTCAAATATTTCCAAAAAAAATATACAATCTTATCAGTTTATTTCTTTCCTTGAAAGAGATGCTGGAAGGAAATGCTTTCCTCCACGTCCCTGCTTCTAAAAATGGCAGGCAATGACTTCGAAATCTGCCTTTTTTTTACCGCTGATGAATCGTCTCACTTTTTCCTGTAGTTTGTCACCGTTTCCCAGTTCTTGCTCCGTAAAAGTTTGAGATTGTTTGTTTCCTCCTCCTTCGTGGCCGAAACTGATTTCCTCTTTTTGGAGGAATAAAATAAAATGAAAAACACCGACACGAGCTGAATAAGAACGTTCCTCTCGTGGGATCAAGGGAAACCGCGATTCCTCTCTATCTCTCTGTTCCTTTTCACACTGTTCGCAGCGATGCTCGAGTATATTTAGTTCCAGGCACTATAGGTTCACACTAACGTTTCAAACACTACGTCCACCTTCTTCTTCTCGTTCTACAGACGTTATAGTAAAATCCGCTTTTAATTCCTTTAAGCTCGATAACGGGGCGTTAAAAATCGACAGGTTCTTTCTCGGCCTACGTATTTTCGAAGGCTTGTTTGGAGAAAAGTACGGAAGCGTTTATGTATTAACTACACAGAGACACACGTAAATAACACCGAACAATCTAGCTCTAAAAACAACAGTCTTTCGAGAAAACAAACACCGATAAAAAAACAGCGTAGAAAAAGGTTTTGGAGATATAACCGAAGTTGTAAGAGAGAAAAAATTCTGACGGAGAGAAGAAGGAAGGATCGAAAGCACTATTTATAATTGACTGTTAACTACATTCGTCCAGCGTGCTTTCTTTTTCCCCCTAAAGGGAGAGGGAGTGCGGAATGTTGATCAATACCTTCATTTTGAAAAAAGTACTCTTTGCAAAGACTCTGAACCGTTTCGCTAAGCGTAAGATTGGGAGTTTGAGAAAAACGGAAATTCCACCAGACGATAGATTACAATGCCAAGGTCGGGGTCACCGGGATGATTCGGAGCGATAGCGGGAAAGTTCGGCTTACGGAGACAAGAAGAGTCGCTATTAAATCTGAAATGTTTCGATGCGTTTATGTACGAACAGTAAAGAATGCCTTTCATTAATGTCTCTGAAAGAGAAAAGATTCCTTTTATGTGCGCTACTCTCACGACATCTTATACCACGAAATGTAGCAATGAGTAAAATTTTACGGACTGGAAATTTACAACGAGGGAGTTGCAGAGGGCGAAGAGAGTGTATATCTGCAGATATCCGAGATCGCTTAAAGAGAAGAAGGTAATGTAGCTGAAGAGAGGAAACGGTTTTACAGCAGGATTGCGCTACGTTTTATATACGCGAATCTACCTCTAGATGGGATAGATGACGCGGAATTTCTCCCGAAGTTGTCGCTTTGACAATAGAGGAGTCAGAATTGGGACCCGAGACTTATAAATAAAAATTTAAGGCGACTTCGGCGAATTGGATCGCATTGAAAGTTAAGAGGTTGTTTTTAACGAGAGTGACTTCGTCGAGGTTTTTTTACTGAGGCTGTTGACAACGGGCTCTTCGACGGAAGATACACGGGAAATGGAAGGAAAGAGATGAAATATTATTAGCACTTCTGCAGTAATGCGACAGCTTCTTTCGAGAAAAAAATTCCTTAGGTTCTTAAGAGAAAACAATTTTAGTATAATGCAAGACTACTAGATGAAAGTGAATTTAGAATTTGTAGGGAAGAAAGCAGTTTCCTCCTAAGAAACCTTAAGAGGAAAGATACTAAATCCAGAATCTTCTACCGGAAGGATTAAGAAAGACTATATCTTTTTTCGGAGGTAGACAAAAATATAACTCGCTTTAATACCTCTGTGAAATCTTTCCTTTTCGATAGTTTCCACAACGGAAAGCAAAAAAAAAAGAACAATCAGTACTATCCAAGCAAGGTAAGCTTATTTTATTTCTTTGAGACGGGTAACTTAGATTAGAAGAAGGGAGTCAATTTTCTTTCTGTACCCAGGTATTTTTTCGAAAAGATAAGGAATAGGACCCAAGAGGGCTTGTTGGTTTTAGATGCAAACAATAGAGGCACTTCGAAAGGCTCTTGGATCGATCCTACTTTCTCCTCGCCTTACCCTTCCTCTTCCTTTATGTATTTCGGGATTATACCTGGAATATTTACCCACAATTCCTGTATTTTCCTGTGCTTCGCTTGTTCCTCGTAACACTTACATATACAATAGCCTTTGGATGGGTCGAACTAAAGTTGAAAATGATATATTTGGATAATAGTGGAGAACAACACTCTGTTGTTGTAAAAGTTGAGAAATTGATAAGAAGGAAAGAGAAATCACTCCGAACTTAATTGGCTTTTTATTGACGACGTTTCGGAAGAATTTTTTTCAACCACCGTTTGGGTGAGTTCCAAACAAATTTTATAGGGAGGTATATTTGTCGTCGGCAGAAATTAAACTCTGGAAAGTTATGAAAAGAAAGAAATTCCTTTCCTTTCTCACTTATTCTTTAGAAAGCGACTCGAGAAGATGGTTAACAAAAGAAGCTGAAGGAAATCGAGGAAAGACGAAGAGGATGACGGATGCTTTGTTTACCGCATAAAAGTTTTCGGTCGCTATCACGAAATGACGCGTGTGATTTCTTTTTACGAGCACAACTATGAATTTATTATCTCGGATGAAAGGAATTAACAAAGAGGACGGGAATACGGTGGCAATTACAAGAGAGAAAGTTGATGCATGAGGATGAAACCTTAATCTTTAAAAATTTCCAAAACCCCTGAAGCTTGTTTCGCGACTTTACTTCTCTCGCAACGGAAAAAACTTCACATTCGGAAAAAACACGGATGAATGTAATCGGTTTAAGTTTCACTACTGAAATGGCTCGGAACCCCCGCTCGCAATCTGTTCACAAATCACTCGAAAGCAAACCACTTAAATTATCCAATCCACTCGAATGAGCAGTCGCACTCGTATCGGTAAACACAGAGGACGAGAGACAGGCAATTTTAATTCGGAAACTTGAGTCGTTAGAGAGATGAGAGAAAGATGATGACCGACGGCGAATTGAATAAGTTGGCGCAACCGAAAGTATCTCGCGAGTTTCGCAAAGGAGAGATATTAGGCGGGAAAAATTAAGTTTTTGCTCGTTTTTCTTAATTTATATTTCAAGAGAGGCGCGCTTAATTTTTTATTCTTTGAAATATTTTTTTTAATCGAAGGACACCTGCGTCGAGTATAAAACTTTTATTTTTCCGATCTCCTTCTGTTCCGACGAATTCGAAAAGAAAGGGTCGGTGGTTCTTCGTTAATATTTTAAACTCGCTCCTAGCAGGGCCCTAGGTTAAAAAACTAGTGACATATACCCGTTTTGCCCGAGAGAAACCTCAATTCAGAGACCACGATATAATCGGAAACAAATCCAAAAAACGTTTACTTACGTGATTAAACATTCAAAAATTTTTCCTTCCTCTTTTATTTTTTTTACACACACATATATTTATCTTTTTGCATATATTTTACACTCAGCGAACACATAGGGAAGGAACCGGGAGACAATGCATTCGCACGATTTTCGCTCGAAAAGAAAAGCCCGCCTTTGATTCCGCAAATGGCGACAACCCTGATTAGATAGCAGTTATGCTACAAATTAAAACTTGGCGAAGCTGGATGTCATCAATTCTTAGTCTCTTTATACCATTTGCAAGCCACAGTCTTTCGTACAAAATATACACGCGCAATGCAATGCTTCCCGCAAAATAAGCGAAATTAATTTTTTCGTTTCATATATATTTGTACATATGTATATCTTTTGTACACTTATTACTGAATATAATTTATAACACACACGACACTTCCAATACTCGAAATATATACTCGTGTATTCCACGGGGTCATTGATATTTCTCTTTGCTCAATGCTTGCGAACGGGACTTGAAAGAGTGAGGATCAACGCATCAACCGAAGTAAGTCTTTACTTTTTGATGAACTGGTCAAACGTAAATCAAGCTTGGGATACGCAAAGTTATGAAGAATTCTTTAACTTTTTGCAACTAAAGAGCGGTGCGAACGGATACAAATCTTTCTCAAGGGCCTTAAGATGTTCTGAGAATGTTCCCGTTTTAGAAATAAATTTAAACTGCCTAAATAATACCTTTATAGGTTTCATTAAAATGGATTCAATCAGCGTGTTATGAATCTTCTGTTAAAATTACCTAAGTTACTCCAGCAGTTACTAACAACGTTCTAACTCACAATTACACGACGAGGAAGAAGACGGATTAGCGTTAAAAATACTTCGCTTGAAATGAAATATATACCCGCTTTATATCCGAAAACTCGTTACTCTTACCACCGTTCTATTTGCACCTCCCGGCTTCTTTTTACACATCCGCACCACTATTGCAAATCCACTTTTGCTTTCGCAGTCGAGCGGCAAAGCGTTCTGCAAAACAAAAAGCAGATTAGCGGCTTTTAACCCGCTTAGTTTAAACTCTTGACCGATATATTTCCAAAGCGATGCGGGCTGTTTCTAAAACAATGTTGATCGGTGGGATGAGACTATCTTATGTTGGGCGCTGCAAGGAGATATATGTTTCTCAAAACACCTAAAATACTCGCACATTCACGGACACCTACGCTCTCATCTCGCTCCACATCTTCACACGCACACACTCACTGATACAGTTGTAACTTTTGGGATTCTGTCGAACTATAAAACACGGGAATAAATCGCTCGCTACTCAAACAAGAACAAACTTACGTTACTACGTGATATTTGAAAAATACCGTACAACGAGTGCTAAAAATTCTTGCTAAAGAACTTTTAAACACGCCGCATTAGTATCTGCTTCAAATCGCAAATATTCTCACTAATTTTGTCCGAAGGTACACGATAAAAACCCTCTTTTATCGCTTATCGCTGCAAAACTCAAACTGATCCATCCATTCAGCGTAATCTGAATGCAAATATCCGACGATTAAAGAGCTCTCTCCGATTCTAGCAACGTTTATAGGAAAAATACTCATCCCTTGAAAAATATCTCTCTGATAAAACACCGAAAACGATTAGCGCTTGACACACCTAATTTACTTATTTGTTTTATAACAGCAGCTAATTCACACACACACGCATATGGAACAGGACGATACAGATATAGAAAAAATGTTTATTTTAACAGTTAACACCGGGTTTCTTTCGAGAGGGGATTGTGATCTTTTCTTAATTTTTATACAGGAAACTATTCGTATGAGACACTGGAAGACTTAGTGATCCACTGTCGTTTCTTAGAAACGCCCAAGTAATGGAAAAAGAGATTACGGACTAATTAACTTTAAAAAAGTTTCGATTCCACGACATATTTTTACAAAAAACGGGAAATGAAAGAAGATACTCTAAACGTAGATTTTTTTCTCATAAAATTTTTATTACAAGCGCATGCGAAAGGTGTTATTCCGAACGTAATAGGTCTAATGATCGGGACATAGTGATGAAGAAAATAATTAAATAGAAATAAAGCTTGTTTAATGCTATCGTCTGGGAAAATATCCTTAGAATTTGCTGCGAAATACAAATTTATGTGTTAAAAAATTAGAATGTCAGTAAATTCATCGTCATAGGACTGACTTGGGTTTGAATATTTTTTTAGTTTATCGAGTCAAGTTTCAGTTACCATTTTAGATCTGCCAATTGTGAATTGTGTCAAAAGCAGGTCAAGAGTGATCATTATTTCTAATCGGAAGGAGGGGAAAAACCGAAATAAATCAGGCCTTGCTTACGGGGATAACATAAAAACCGGGAAAGTACTACATAAGGTTGTATAGGTCGCAGAAGTGGCCGTGAACGGGGGATGTGGGGCACGGCGGATGGACCGCGCTATCCACCGCATTCGCCGGTGTCTTGCCGCACCTCGGAGGCCGACCCATGACCGCGGGCATTCACAGGTGAGGCTGCCGAGGGGCGTCGCAGGGATACGTTACCGAATACCCTTCCTCGGGACAGAAGCAAAAAGCGGCAGTTGTCGTGAACGCGGGCTTCCACAAACCGCGAGAAGCTACACTTAGTAGAGAAGAGGGAAAAAGAGAGAACGTTGACTAATCCGTTGGCTCATTATCTTAGAAAAACTCAGCGACTTGATTTGCTTCCAAACTAAAGACAGGAATACATTTGCATACAATGATAAGAGAAAACTTTGCGTAAGTAAACCGTAAATTTTTTTCGACTAATTTCCTTATTCCTCTTCTCTCACTCACTCCTTAATTCAAACAAGAATGAAATAAAAAGATGAAACCGAATTTTCTGTCTTTATTAATTTTGAGAAGGAAATTCCTATGGAATTCTCTAGGCCTGAAAGTAAACCAAAGCCTCCAAGAAGAGGGAGTGAAGGCTGTTTAGAATTTTTCTCCCTAGAGGGATTTGTCGGTTATATCCCCAAAACCTTTTTCCTATAATTAGTTACCTCAGATTATATCTTTTTACCTAGCCATTTCACTGTGAAGCGCTCATTTTACGCTTTAGCCACGGTACAAATACTTCCGCATCGTTTCGCTAAGCACCCGTGATTTTTCAACCTACACTCTAATGATCAGGAGACTTTGGGCTTGTTTTTGGTGGCTGTCTCAATTAACCGGATCACCACACCCTCCTATGGGTTCACGCACAACTCCTCTTCGTTTGACACCCTAATGAGAATATTCTTTCTAGCCGCCGTTCACACAATCCTCTCCACTAACCAACGAAGGAGGTGATGACTTATATCATCAATACGTTACAAGCGTCATAAGGATCGAAATCACAGAGAGGCCAAGAGGATCGGAAGATAAAAGCGACTCGGAAGTTAGGAAGGATGAGAGAGTTGTTATTCTTTACGAGCGGAGGAGAGGAAAAAGAAGAGTGGATATGTACCACTATCCGGGAGGAGAAATCACAGTCCACAAGTCCCGAGGGAATATGCAGCGGGAGTCTCGCTCGTCTGTGCCCCCGAGGAACTAACCGAAGAGGAACACACTGGCGGATTTTCCCGGAGAGACGGGAATGGAAACAAGTGCCGGACGAAACTTACGGAAACAAAACACTCGATATATTTTTTTCCGAGAGGATGAGGATCAGGACCGCGAAGAGAAGTGCTTCCTTTCCGTCATAATTTCTCCGGATCTCTCCCTTTCTCTCCCTACTTCCCCAAGCGGCCTTGGGCTCCTCTCTCCATCGGCCACTTCTCGGAAAATTTCTCGCAGCTCTGGGAGGCGTTTGAGGTTTTCCACGAATTACGGGAAGCGTCGAGTGCTGTTTATTTTTCTTGGTCGGATCGAAACTTTCGCACTCTATCCGTTTTTTCCCGCCACTTTTTCCAGCACAGATGAAAGATTGTATCTACCCCCGTCCAGAAGGGGGAGTTCAGAGACGGAGGGAGGGAACACCGGTCCAGATGATGACAATCTTCCAAACCGTGGGTGAATCGAAGCGGTTCTTTTTCCCCTTTCCTCGACCTCTCCCACTCGCACACACCGAAAAAAAATCTCTGTTGAGACTCCCGTCTTCCCTACCTCTATCGCGCGCTCCCAGCTTCACACTTCTGCCGCTAGAAGCCCACTGACATCGCTGCTTGAAACTCGGAGCTTTAGGGCGCCTGGGAGCGGGAGGGGAGGGCGTCATCAGTGGCTCCATAGTTAAGGGAGCGGCGGATTCGCGGAACGCGTGGAAAGGAGTGAGGTAATGGGGGAGAAGGGGTTGGTCCGGCGCGTGAGATTCGTGTCAGATCCTCGACTCGGGAAAGAGGCTGGGAAAAGGAGGGGCGAATTGGAGAGGAGGGACTCCGGGAATATATTTTTTCTTTAATTATTTTCTCTCATCGATGGGATACAAAGAAGGCATTGTTGACGCTGGGCGTGCGAGAAAGGAGTTGCCAAAGTATGTTTTCGGCAGAAAGGCGATGGTTTGGGTATTACTCGTGTGCCAGCAGTGGTTGCGGTGTTATTTGCATGAATACCGCCGGAGCTGAGTTCGCGGTTGCGAGCGACGCACTCGTTTGCTCTCTTCCAATGTCAAATTCAGTTATGATGACGCGTGATAAAGCTGAGCGTTAAATTAACAAAAAAATCGCAAAAATTTTTGGAAAAATTGAGAACGATAGCGGTTTTTTTTCGACAAACAACCTTCTAATTGTGATGACGCGGCATTAAATATGCATATTTTTTTTCATTTCGAGGAAGATTGTGAAGTAAAGAACGTGCCGTGCAAAATAATAACTTTAGAGTGAAACGAGAATTATTTCGTTTTGAACAAAAAATATGTTAATAAAAGTTAAATATCTTTTTAGGGATATATTACATAGTTTATCTCTTCCTTAATAAATTGTTCGTGTGGGGAATTTTAAAATTATAATCTACATCGTGATGTTATTTTAATTCTGCAAAGAGAACCATTGGTTCATGATCTTAATACTGTACATGCATTTTCCAATTTGGGGATGAAAACCATACCTCGTTCGCGACCTTAGTCGTTCTGATTGACAAATCGCTCTCTAGGAATAAAATCAAAGTGCTTAGGCGTTACATCGTGGAAGGCTATCAGAGAATAGGATAAGAAAAACTTTGTAATTCTTCCACAAGTTATAACGGCAGACGGCAGCTAGTTGTGTAATTCTTAGAAGAGCTTCAGAGACCGGTCACTAAATCAAGGCAAGGTTATATATTTACTGAACACTACTCCAATTTGAGCGTAGTAGGTTTCAAATCAACCAAATAATTTCTTTACTCTCCTTTTCTGGATTTACTATGCCAAATTCCGTGAGTATTAGTCCAAAATGTTAATAGGAACGTATGGGTGGTAGTCACGCGTTGCAATCATTAACTGCATGTGAAGAATCGGATTCAAAATAACAAACAATGATGTGATTTTGAAGATGGAGTTGCAACAAATATCGCTCACTAAGATTAATCTGAAGATTTGGATTATTTCCGAATTCAAAGAATACCCTTGAAAGAAAGGAGATTAATGGCTAGGCTGCGATTGTTATTCATTGCAATGTGGTACCTTTTTAACTTCCTTCAATTCCGTACTTTGGATTTTTAAATTCTAGATAGAGTCCTTGGATTCTAATAATATCAAACTTTTCTTTATTACTTAAGTAATATACCATCCTGAGAAATTTATGAACGACTTTTTTTCTTAGTGTTTCTATGAGTTAAATAAATATCTCAGCGAAGGAATAATCATGTATACGACGGGAAATTAAATTCATTGGGCTAATGGGAACAATTATGCAAATATAAACAGTAGCGAGTTCTTTTGGTTATAACTTTTGTTGAAGAAACAACACCCACTAAAGATATGCCTACACCTTCCGATTAATTTGTACACTAACTGTACTTCAATTCCCTACCAAGAGTTAAGTTACAGAAACATTGCCAGTACTTAAAATACACTCTTCTCAAGTAAACATCTCCATAAGATATCCTTTGTCAAGTCTACCAAGGGCACGCCAGGTGTAGTAATGCGTCCTTGCCCTCTTCTGGTTAAATATATCACGTTTACTCACGTTTATTAAGTCTTGACGCAACGAATCTGGCTCAATTTCGCATTCATTTCCAGTTGTTTTGAAGTTTAGTAGAAAATTTGAGCAGAACACTTTGTTTTCCTGTTTCACATCTATTTGGCATTCCTTGAGTGACCTTGCTGCAAATATCTTACCGCACCTCTAGAAAAATTCGGTTAATAAAGTTAAGGTGTATAGTCTCTATTTATGAACCTCTCAACCGTCTCAACCTGAAAAACTATGGAAATACTAAAATTAAGGTTAAATGCAATTTAAAATACATGCCCATTGGAATTTTAGCTATTAATTTCGAATGTACATTTAATGTAAAATAGAGAGAAACTAAACACTCGATATATTTTTTCCGAGAGGATGAGGATCAGGACCGCGAAGAGAAGTGCTTCCTTTCCGTCATAATTTCTCCGGATCTCTCCCTTTCTCTCCCTACTTCCCCAAGCGGCCTTGGGCTCCTCTCTCCATCGGCCACTTCTCGGAAAATTTCTCGCAGCTCTGGGAGGCGTTTGAGGTTTTCCACGAATTACAGGAAGCGTCGAGTGCTGTTTATTTTTCTTGGTCGGATCGAAACTTTCGCACTCTATCCGTTTTTTCCCGCCACTTTTTCCAGCACAGATGAAAGATTGTATCTACCCCCGTCCAGAAGGGGGAGTTCAGAGACGGAGGGAGGGAACACCGGTCCAGATGATGACAATCTTCCAAACCGTGGGTGAATCGAAGCGGTTCTTTTTCCCCTTTCCTCGACCTCTCCCACTCGCACACACCGAAAAAAAATCTCTGTTGAGACTCCCGTCTTCCCTACCTCTATCGCGCGCTCCCAGCTTCACACTTCTGCCGCTAGAAGCCCACTGACATCGCTGCTTGAAACTCGGAGCTTTAGGGCGCCTGGGAGCGGGAGGGGAGGGCGTCATCAGTGGCTCCATAGTTAAGGGAGCGGCGGATTCGCGGAACGCGTGGAAAGGAGTGAGGTAATGGGGGAGAAGGGGTTGGTCCGGCGCGTGAGATTCGTGTCAGATCCTCGACTCGGGAAAGAGGCTGGGAAAAGGAGGGGCGAATTGGAGAGGAGGGACTCCGGGAATATATTTTTTCTTTAATTATTTTCTCTCATCGATGGGATACAAAGAAGGCATTGTTGACGCTGGGCGTGCGAGAAAGGAGTTGCCAAAGTATGTTTTCGGCAGAAAGGCGATGGTTTGGGTATTACTCGTGTGCCAGCAGTGGTTGCGGTGTTATTTGCATGAATACCGCCGGAGCTGAGTTCGCGGTTGCGAGCGACGCACTCGTTTGCTCTCTTCCAATGTCAAATTCAGTTATGATGACGCGTGATAAAGCTGAGCGTTAAATTAACAAAAAAATCGCAAAAATTTTTGGAAAAATTGAGAACGATAGCGGTTTTTTTTCGACAAACAACCTTCTAATTGTGATGACGCGGCATTAAATATGCATATTTTTTT
>KZ308841.1:503604-522424 GCA_000376725.2 Ladona fulva
ATTACGTTTTCATGACTTGCAGAGGTTGTTCCTTTTACAAAATTAAATTAGAAACAATGGTCCTACGAAATTGAGACAAGTGTCACAAGAAAGGAAAATGAGCATATATTCTTATTTTAGTCGTGAAACATTCATATAAATTCGAAATTGCGGGAACTTTGATAAAATACACGGAAAATTCTTAAATATTTTGGGAAATAAACAACCCATTCATATGACGACTTAGGCCATTGCTCAATGTTGATTTTATGAATCATTCCATACAAGTACATGGGGATAACCAGTTCTTATATTTTTCTAGAAGAAATGATTCTCATCTCATAATTTTAAAGAAAAAATGAAAAGTTTTAATTCCCCAAATGTAAAATACGCCTTTGGATGATATTCTGTTGTCGTTCTATTTGTAAATCTGCCATCTTTATTGGTAATTATATTGTTGCTATGAATATTTGAATACAGTTCTGTAACGGATAATATCTGAATGTATTAAAAAGTTAAGGGCATGCACTTTTTCAAAAATCAATTGTACTTCCCTTGCCTTTTAAAAATGAAAAATGTGTAAGTCCGGAGTTCACAACTACGGCGTCGACATCGACTGTGGTTTAAACTGCAATGATCTGAAACTACTAATTCATTCGACCTCGTCATTAACATTGGTTTAAAGGCATACTTTATACAGTCTCTTAGTTTTTAAAGACGCCGTTACACTGCGCTATATTACTTGATGGTATCACAGCTTTAATTTTACGATTTGAAACCACGCCGAAACATATCTTACAGCGGAATTAGAAAATCAACAGCTGTGAGTGCTTCAGTTGTTGAGGGAGACGAAACGGTTACGATAGGGAGTGGAAAATTCTCAAATTCTCTGTTGTGAAATCTACAAGGAAAACTCTTGTTGTTGAGAAAAAGCAGTAACATTGATACACCTCTAGTTGTTGTGGATATTTTTGTTAAATGATATACATTGATAAGATTCGGTACACAATTCTGTGATTCCTCTTGGAAAAGGATATTTTCACATCCTCTTTTTGGAAAAAATCAACATTTTGGTAATCCATCCTTGGGTTGCGCAAAATATAGCGTCCCTTTCCTTTTGGCAAAAGAGATAATATGATACTCGAGGATGAGAAGTAAATGCAGCTGCAATGGGTTCGTTTTCTCATTTGGATTAAGATGGAAACTCGGATGTATGAGAGTGGATGCTTAAATAAAATTGGGAAGCGATTTCCAAATAGTGAACTTCATTATGAACGAAAAGTTTTTTTCTAAAAGGCGAAGAATAAAACGAAATTATTTACACGTTATAACTATTACTATAACTCCCGAGATGTTCAAAAACTTCATTAAATTCCTTCAGACAGTTATGAGAGTAGAAAAGATTGTATATTATTTCAAGCCCGTTAGTTACTGTTTAAGATCCATAATATATTTAAAATAGTACTTGAGATAACTTTTACGGTTTACTGTGAAAATCTAAATGAAGAAACCAATAGCTTGTATATAAGTCGAAAAAAATCGACAAAACTTAAGTATAAAAGTCCTTCTTTTGTTTACATCAAACGGTTGCTTTGAGGTTTATCAGGAGTTTATTTGAATGCGTTTCTTACTACAGCAATTTAACTAAAGGTAAGAATAGACTTTGAGAGTGTGGTTAGTCCTTCAATTTTGATGGTGTCAAGCAAAAAGAATCTATTGAAGTCTTTCATTTTAGCGACGTTACACTTCTAACCTAACCTATTGTGTACGTAATAATTACGCCTCACATCAAACGATATGTTAAACAAGGAAATGGGTTAGATGACTTGGCACGATAAAGTCGTGCATCTCGGAAAATTCCCAAGGATACGATATGTTAAAATTTAGAAAAGGTTAAACATTAATTTATTCGTGGTTTAGAAAAGTGTTCAAGCATATCCTTTTAGCTTTATTCAGGGATATTCTTGGATTTCCTTACTTATATAGGAATGAGTGAAAAAGATATCTCATTAAGAGTGCAGCAAAGAGCAGCTCGCGAACATGGAAATACATTCTTTAAAAGCCATGGGTGCAGGACAAAATGTACTCCCCCTTCAAATTAACATCCGCAAATTAAATCCATCTTGCACTGGAGGAACGAAAACAAAAAACCCGCATGTATTTTATGACAACGCGCTCTCCGACCAGATGTGCGATAAATGAGTCTTAATTAGGCAGAGTATAATGAGCATAGCAAAAGAGCTCGTTCTCTGACCCACTTGAATGAATGACTTCTCCTGTCGTAATGCGGGATGGAGTCCATGAACTACATATTTTCTGCTGCCTCGGACACGTTTTCATCTCGAAGCTTTCGAAGGTTTCCCACTAGAAAACGTCCGAACTTAGAGCAAATGGCACAAATCGTAGGAAAACGCTGAAAAAATTATACTAAACGCTTCCCCGTAGTCGACGACCGAGGGCTCTTTTATTGCCTTCCAGAAGTCAAAAGTTCGAGAAATCGTGTTCCCAGAAATAGGTAGATGATTTTAAAATAACAAGATTTTTATTAAATTCGATTATATGTTCAATGTGAATGCGAGGATGTTTTCGAGGAATTCCCTCGGCGATTTTTCTTTCCTACCCTATATGAAAAATTTTAAAAGTTGATCCTCTTTGTTGAGTAAATTAATTGTATTTTCGTTTCGTACATACGCACATACGTTTCTGTAATAATCGTACATTTTAGTCGTAATTAACCAAAATGATTAACGTAATCCAAAAGGAATCTCAGAGTAATATGGTCATCTCACACATACTAAGTCTTGGTGGCTAAATATTTAGCCACCAACTTTTTCTTTGAGTGTTCAAATTCATTTGACGGGATTATTCTTTCCTCAAATTCAAGTCATTAACTTCACTTAGTAAGCAATTGACATACAATTTTTATTATGGTTTCAGGCAAAATAGTAGTTAACAACTATGATAACCCGTTAATATCCATAGATACTATATTAAGCTAATTAAATCAGTCATATTGAGGAGATCGGTGACTAATGATATAGTTATCGACCATCTAGAGAAAACAATGAAAGTGTTAAAGGGTGCTTTCTTGATTTTAGTAGAGAACTCAGTTGAAACTCCATTCATACCCTCTATGAATAGGATGTGATACTCATTGATGGTAGACATAACAAACGATTCGAAGGCTACTGCATTGGTAAAACTTTAAAACCAACAAAATCACTGGAGAAGCAGATTTTACCTGGGCGTGGAATTACGAACGATTTAATACCATACGCAGCGCTATTCTTAAAGATCCATCTCTTCCAAGACTACATATCTCCATCTTTATATCTCTCGAACGTTGAGCTTTCATAACACATTTTAAAAAGTGTGGACTACGTGCGCCTCGGGAACATCACTGCAGCCGTTAAGAAACCCCGAATGGATGGGAATTCTATAATGATGAAATGGATAATGGGCTATGTATTTTGGATTTAATATTATGACGAGTGATTTTTGTATTGATTCGATTTATCGTATTGTACCAATGTTATGGTAGTTATTGTTTTGTATATTTCTTTACGTTGCCACCAGATATAGTCTAATTATGACGGTAAACTTTTAAGATAATAAAAATGACGTTCTTAAGGAAAATTTAGGGCCCGAAAGTGAATCTATCGAACTCGGGATTTTCGAGGAAGCGGTAGGTGGAAGCGATCATCAACTTTTCGAGTGGCCAATAATGGAGTTGGGCCGATGTCAGATACGCTCTAGTAATCTTTCCTTCCACTATTTCTTTTTCGCATCTTCTACTTTCGACTTTCTTTTCCGCGTAGTCATGAGATTTCGTCCTCTCCCTTTTTTTGCATCTCTGCTGACCGCAGGACGCAAGGTCAGTTCCTACTCAAATGCGAAAGCGGGGCCACCATAAAGCACTTAAGAGGACAGAGTTTTACCTGCCATCGGCCAAAACGAGTTTCCCGCTGAGGCCTTTCCCTTATTTTTATCTCCCAAGAGTAAGAAATCGATCAGGGAATCATATCTGAAGGGTGATCCGAGCTGTTGATTTCCGAAACTGTTTTAGAAATGCTGTAATGATTAACTTATTTTCTGATAAAGGAAAGTACGTCACAGACTCAAATTTTTCAGATCAAAATTAAAATACTACAAGTACCTCGTAACACAGTTATGTTTTTGAACTGTCGTTTCCGAGGAGAAATTCATACGAGAAACCATAATTTTGTCATATGGTCTTTTAAAAGTCATTGCGTTACGGAAAATATGAGTTTTACACGTCGTAATAAAAAACTATCAATAGACACCTCCTGAATAAAGTAAAAGTCTATCTCTAAAGACTAATAATGTCCGTGTGAAGAAAATACTCTGGAAATTAGTTTAATTTTAATTTTATTAAAACACAATATATTAATTTTGATCTCATAAATCATCTAAATTAATTTTATGTAAAGCCTTACTGCTTTTAAAAAATAGCATATATTTTAATAGAAACATGAAAACATTTGCCTAAATAGAAAATACGAGTTTAATTTTACATTGAAATAAATTTTACTTATGATCTTCATGTATATGAAAAATGTATTTTCCTTTCGAGCTATTTTCCTATTTCGATGTATTTAAAATCGTTGCTGAGGTTTGATAATTGAAATAATTTGAAAACTTTCGGTTTTTAAATTACATAGCTCGAGTATTCAACGCACAAGGACTGCAATATTAGTCTTACGAGAGAAGTATTTAACGTGTTTGATTTTCCCGATGGAATGGAATTTGACCCATTTACTGTGCATTAGATATATTATAAGCATATTCAATCAAGCAGAAAAATTCACTGCATAGTGCACGAGCTAAAAGAAACTGTACTCATGAAGGATCTGAGATTACTTCATCTCACTTCCGCACTCGATTCATCGGATGGCTTATCAAAAGAAGTTAAAGGAATAGATGCCACTTTTTATGAAAGAACTACCTGGGAAGATCATTATCATTACTTCTTGGACTCGAACAAAGAAGGTATCGCGAGGTACTAAAAGAGCCACGAATATAGATTACTATACTAATCGACTATATAAACAGGAGCTTTGTTGCATGAAATATTTAATGCCACTAAATAATTTAAAATTATTTTAAAATTATAAATATTTCCTCCGTCTCAATGAGGAAAATCTGTGAGAAATATGGTTTTTATTCTAAACTTCCTTATGTATTTCTTGAATCAATTAGAAAGATGTGCAGTAAATATGAATTATTGGCCTCTCAAAATACTTGCCAAATACTTGCAAAGAGCTACTGATAATTAGATAATATAATATACTCCCTCAAATCGGTGTGGCAGTGATGGCTCAACTAAAGTATTCCGTCAGAATTTATTGAATTTACGAGTACATAACTCTCATTACCTTTTGTTAAAAATCTATCACATGATAGCTGAAACTGATTATTTGAAAACAGCCTGTGTTTTTAGTAATACTCCGAAATTTAGGAATTAGTGTATATTTCTCGTCTAAGTTTTTTTTTTAACGGGTATAGGAAATGCATCGAAAAAATGTATAGACTATAGGATGTTCATATTCCCTATACGTTTACTTTGTTCCGCGTGTTTTAGTTTCGTGACATGGCGAGTGTTTAGAAAGTAAATATAGAATCAGTGACTTTACAATTTTTGAAAATTCAAAATTCTTAGGCCACTTTTGCTAGGAGTTTTCAGAACTGTAAACATTGAGGCCCGTTCCACAACATCGAAAGGGTGCGTAAATAGAAAATGTCAATTTTTGTGTGGAAAATGGACGATATTTGTCGCCGGAGTGTACGCACTGAAATTGCTCCTATTCATGTTAGTCATTTCCACGCTTTTACCCTCCTCTCCATATTTCTCGAATTCCATCCTCGCGTCGTTTCCCACTCCTTTCCAACCCCTTTCTCGGAAGACCCTTTTCGCCATTCTTCTTTCCTTTCCCATATGCGTATATAGACTTTTGCCATCCTCCAAACCCTTAAACCCTCCCCCCTCCACCCCCTTCGCCATTTCCCAAACCTCACTCTATGACCTTCCTCCATCCCGCATCCGAGGAAGCTTCCAATATCACCCTGTGGAGAGCAGCACGCGCGTACATTTTTTTTACTGCTTCCCAGCGATCTTACCGTTCAGCACTTCTCCTTCACCCTCTCTCGCTATATCTCTCAGTTTTTCGGAACGTGGCTTTTCCATGCACATCTCCCCAATCTCTCCTTCCGTCCTGAATTTATTTCCTTGCCTCTTACCCTATATTTCAGTGTTTTCTTTCATCCGTTGCTCTCTTTTCCTTGAAAAATTTTGTTTTGAACATGTTTCTCCTAGCATTTTCTTCCTTACATAGTGCCTACTGATCCCACGTTTGTTGATACTTGTTTCATGTTACATATAAAAAAACATACTGACCTTATTAAAAGAACAAAGTCTTATGTGCTTATATTTTTACTGGTATACACACTCTATTCCTGGATTCTACCGTCGGGAAATGGCCTTCCTAATTCTAAAATCCTATACATTTTAGTATACCAATAGCAGTGAGGAATATGAATACAAGAATAACATTTAGAATTTTGAATAATAGGTGCATACGTGTTTAAATTTAACCAATTAAAATTTAAAATTAAACTTATTGTTGTTGTTGTTTACTTATATTACTTTAGACTTAACTTCCTTTCTGGATCAATAGAAATCCACCAAGATCTTAATTGCAAATTTAAAAAATCTAATTCAGATATTTAAATGAGTATAATTAGTCGGTATATTTTTCTTTAACTGTGTATAACTGACAATTTTTCCTCATAAAATCCTTAGGAAATTCTACCAGTATTTTTGCAAAGGCTCCATCATAGAATTCGATATGCTTTTGATTTGTATCTATGTTTATACTTCTTTTACAAGCTTTAATATGTTTCTGCAAATTACTTGACAGAGATCCAACAGAGAGGATTCAAATGAGATATACGCCGCCCTGTAAGATGCACAACTTTCTCCTTAAAGGAAAGAGTTTACTGAACCACACGAAGAATAGAGACAACCACCCAGGTTTCGTATCAACCAAATCAGATGTGCCAGATGTAGATCTATATTAGTAAACCGTTTTTCTCCTGGAGCTTTCTTGTGTTACCAATTAACAAAACACCTGAATATGTGTCTTTTATGGTAGAAATTCATTCCAAGTATTCTTGATCATGTACCGTATTAATTAGTATTCACATAATATCATAATTTAAGCAGCTCTTATTCGAATTTATTTATTTATTTATTTAAATTTACGCTGCAATTTGGCCTTCTGACCAGGTGGCAGCGTTGGAGGGGGAACATTACATGAAAAAATAGGATTAAATTAATTCTATTCCGTGTCGTAATTAAGATCATCATGAATCTCAGCAGTGTTAAATTAATTTAGATTCAGGAACTCCATATTCCGACATTTCGCCTCATGTGATGGTGTAAGTTCTTGGGATGATTTGTAGAGGTATTCAGCAGAAAGTAATTTAAAAGAAAAGTAATGTTATAATAGTAAATGAATTGTATATGCAATCATGCCTTCAGATACATATCAAAACACCTTCTGAAACAGAATTATCTGTATAACTGTCCCCAAGTATTTACGCTTCTATATATAAAATTGCCTACGAAATTGGACAAATGTTAAAAAAAGGAGATCCTTTCTCAAGTTCTCAATGTGTTGTAACTGAGTTTCAAGATATGCACATTCTCACCTCTGTTATTTAGAAGTGGTCATAAAAATCCCATTGATTTGTGATTAACATTTACAAGTAAACATATCTGTGTGCTAAAGATTAAAAGAAAACATTTTTGCCCACTAAAAATTAAAAATTGCGTTTAAACTTGTTAAAATGTAATTCTAAATTTCGGTTTTTAACTCGGTTATTTCCAAAGGACTTCCTATCATTTGGAAGTACATACAACATAGTTCGTCGCATATGCAAAGAAGTTTCTGCTGTTGAAATTCAAAGGACCGATAAACATAGCAAAAATTATTTCAGGATAAGATTTTTAGTTTGTGTCACAAATATGCTTTACTTCTTTCCTAAATTACATTTTTATTACTTTCTTTCTTTCCTCGATTCCTTCTTTTTCTTACCGTATTTTTTTTCTATTCCAATACCTCTTTTATATTTTCTTCGGCGTCACATGGTTCACCCTGGGCCAATTCCTCCCCTCGTCTCAAAGGACTGTCGTAAAAACTCCTAAACTAATTTTACTTCTTCCTCCGACCTATACTTAATTTAATACTTTTTCTATTTTCGCCAACTAAATTGACTGATGTCTCAATTTTTTATAAATTTTATTGCATATATTTGAAACTTCGAGGCGTCTCTCTTACACTATGCGAGCCTCTTCAATTTCCAACGTCTGTCGAATACTTTTTTCTTTATCCACATTCAATTCTAGCTATATAGAAGTGCTTATTTTGACGACTTTCATGGAAGTTGGGTGGACTGGTTAACGGAAACGGAATTGAGCTGTGAGATTATATCGGTGGAACTAAAAGTCCGATAGTGAAAGTTGTTTTGTTGGATTTCAACTTAAATAATCAATCAAGTCTCTAAGAGCCATAATAATTTACACTGTAGATATTTATATAATATAATAATGCTTTGTAAGTTGATGGATTGCTCAACAGAGAGCGAAAAAGCGTATTTATGCGGATAATTTTATTTTTTTAACTTGTAGCTTCAAAACAATTGGCGGATGTGGGCAATTGGATAGTTAATTTCTAGACGTACCACAAGTATCTGAGTTCTTGTGCTTTGGAATGTGAAACGTTCAACAACCCAGCTATATAAATATGTACGAACAGTAACTCACCATGCATTTCTTTCCTTCCAAATTAATTAAAGGATAAATATCAGTAAGGAATGATAGGGTATATTAATATTTTCACTATCCCACCAGAATATTTCTCCATGCCGTTTGGGAGACTTTGTAGGCAAAGGGTGCGTGAGTTTGTCCGACACAGGCATTAATATTTTCGTTTATTCCTGTTTTTTGATTTCCATTCGAATTTTCAAGGCCGGCTATATGTAGAAAATATGAGTCATTCAACTTTTATTTCGAACCCCAGGATTTTGGAAAACACGTTCATTGATCCGGTAAGGCGAAAATTGTATGAAATAACTTTTATGAAGCCGAGAAGAAAACGAATAAAAGCGGTTATCGGCATGACTGTAGGAGATCAAAATTGCAAACGGACAGAATTTTTTCGTAAAACTATTTTCGTAACTTTCATATTGTTCTTTCGTGAACTAGACCCATCGCGAAACTGTTATTCCAACAGTCACCCAGAAAGTCGTTTGGAAGCTAATAGCATAAGAAAGCTTAAGAACCTTTCTTGCGATTTAGAAGAACTCCAAAAACCAACAACGGTAAGATCCTGGATATCAGAGATAGCTTCCTTAGGGACCAGTGCAGAATGAAAGGGAGCAGCCAACAAGTTCAGAAGCGGAAAGAAACGATTCCGCATCGAGATCTAATAATCTGTATACATTCTTCTTAAAGCCAGTATTGGAATTCATAGGGACATATATATTTTTATAAATATATACATTTTCCAAGGCATTGAGATGATTATTAGAACTGCAAATAATCTTTAAAATATGAAAAAACTACACCCTATGTTTGACAACACTGCATTGAAAAAATTTGCCAGATATTAAAATGAGCAATATGCTCTTTAAATTTTGTAATTATTCGCCTCTTAGTCAATGCACTTCAAACCAAAATCAGAGCAATTAACTTCATGAATACCAAATCTTTGTAAAATATTATCTTTGTCTATAGGTTCCTTTAACCGAAATCCTTCCCAACGGCTTATCATTATTCGGAATATGCGAAAATTTCAGAGCAAAAATTTCCGCCGTCCTTCCGGGCCGTATGAGGTCCAACCTCACCGGATTTACACAGCTCATATCGAACTGGAAGCGCTATCTGTCGATCTCGTACCTGTTTATGTTTAAAGGGGAAGAATGAGCGGGATTCGCGTCTCTATCCCATCATTTCTGCCGTCACTTTTTTTGCTCGTGCTCGCGCTAATGGCACTGAGGCTATCCCTTGCTCTGGCATCATCTCCTTTTTGTGCTGACCCCCGTTTCGCTTTCTTTATGTCCCTCACCAACCGATGACCACGGGAAGAAATGCTGGCGCATGGACGTTGACAGGGAATCGATGGTCATGTCTGTGGGAGGAGTCTTGTTCTCCGAGTCCCTTTCTCCGATTCTACGCGCCACCCATATAATTTGCCTTTCACTATTTCCATCTCCTCTCTATGTATCTCCTCCAAAATCCTTTGAATTACTCCTTCTCCTTCGAGAGTCCGTTTTATAACCGTTTAAAGTCGATCGGTCGCAATCTTTACGATGGTAATGAAATTTAAGTGCTCGGAGTTCGAGTAGATGTGAAGACTTTTCTTCGGTTGGTGGATCCTACGGGAGAAAAAGGTAGTAATGGTCCTCCTTTTGGTTTATTTCATTCGCTCTTTATCATTTCCCGTAGGTTACTTTAATTTTGGAGTTCCGCGAGTTTCGTGGTAGTAATAGAAAAGAAGGCTCGCCAGCAGGAGCCATTCCGCGGTAAAGTCCATCTATTTCCCGGTGACTTTAATTTCCACTCGGAAAGAAAATACGCGGCTGATATTTTATTTTGCGTACAGGAAATCGATTTTATTTCCCACTTAACTGCTCTGATATAGAAAAAGGAAGTTAACGATGCATCCTTTGAGATACCGAACTTGCAACTCCAAGGTATCACAGATGCGTTGGTAGTTATTGTGCTAGATATAAACGAAGATTCGCTTGTATTTCTTGGTGTAGTAGCGGTAGGGAATCGAAGAGGAGAGGAAACAAAACATTTCTGAAACCTGGGAACCGTTTCCTTGGCAAATGTTTACAATCTGTAACGAAAGCACTCATATCCTGGAAGCTTGTGTACGAATGATGTATGGCAAAGAATTCAGAAGAAATTCAACATGTACTCGGTAAATTTTTGCTTAATAACATAGTATGGTAAAGTACAGTAGCCGCTTTTAAACGCAGAAAACGTGATCTTGGCCTGCGAGTTATGGCTTATGGAATGGGCGGGCAAATGAAAACTTGTCATTTTTTGACATAAATATGAAAAATAAACATGCGGATTTAAAATGAAAAAGCGGATTCTCTAATTACAGCTGCCATCAACGGGAAATGTGAGGAATAAATCAGATTAAATGAAAATATCTCCATAGTCAATATGTTACCCAGATTCTACGTTCAGTGTGGAAATTTTGCAATGTACTATAAGATATACATAATTTAGAAACCAGTTCCTCAGTTAATATCTGCACTGATTCTCATCGTCTCAGGAAGAACGGGAGGGATGTAATGCCAATATCATAAAAAAGAACGGAAAAAAGATTTTAAGAATTTCTGGATTTATGGAAATTAACAAAAACCATCAAGGACAACTGTTAAGTCATTTGAATCATAAACAATGAAAATAGAAAGTAGGGGTAAATCTAGTGAAACGATGAAATAACTGTAGAGAATTAAATAAGTTTATTTTTACGAAAATGAAAATTGAATACCAGAGACTGTTACAGAATCAAAGATGATAAACTATCTCTAATTATCTGTAATAGTTGGTGTCATATTAATAAAAAATTATTTAATATACATGTGTTTTGGAATTCAAGACAACGAACGCTTTGCTGATTGAATGAACTGAAAATGTTGATAATTACAAATTTATTATTATAGTTCAATATATTTTTCTGTTAATGACCCTAAGAGCCATAATAATTTACACTGTAGATATTTATATAATATAATAATGCTTTGTAAGTTGATGGATTGCTCAACAGAGAGCGAAAAAGTGTATTTATGCGGATAATTTTATTTTTTTAACTTGTAGCTTCAAAACAATTGGCGGATGTGGGCAATTGGATANATTTCGATTTTGCGTCACTATCCTAGCGAGAAAATAAGAATATTTTGGATGACATTTTCAAATTTGAAATCGTGCTTTTTTGCTAAAACGCTTTTAAGTCACATTTTCTTCTTAATCGAAAGTTGGATTGCTCGTTTGATATCACGCTTGGCGGAGTAGAAAAAAATCAGTTAAATCGTGCAATGTTTTACTCATCCGAGCATGAGGATGTAAAAACACCGGATATATCAGTGAACATCATTCAGGCAATTGCTGGAAAATTTGAGATTCATCTCATATGCACAAACATGTTCGCCAGACTTCCTTCTGCCGAATTTGCAATTTTGCTAACGTAGTGCTTCTTTCTGTGGAACTTCACAGAAAAGAACAGCATTTCCATGTCTAATGATTCATTCAAAATTGGAGATCAGGACGGCAAGGCGAGACTTTGTTTCGCTATTCGCTCCCTCCGGAAAAAACTGGTAGCATTGTGCTGGGCCAAGTGTCGACGCGTTTGAAAAGGGCTAATGGATATTCGCGGCTGAATTTTCCGTGGAGTATCGAAGGAAGATGAATATAAAAAAGGCAGCCTTAGAGGGTTGTGTTATTGGGACAAGAGGATGGATTGGGAAAATAATGGTTTGCTTTTAGGATGGAGTGGGAAGGCGCACTTTGACGCCCCCAAATTCTTCATTACGAATTCTCGACCGAATTTCACCGTCGATGGAATCGTTTCATCTTGTTCTTTTGCGCCAGCAACGGCTTTAAACAGCGCACAAAGGCAACTTCTTGCTGTCGTGTTCGTGGATGAATTATTCCGCGGAAAAGAGATTGATTTGGGGTGGAGAGCGGCGGAGAGGGAGTGAGGATTTCATTTGAATACAATGCCAAAAACGAAAAGGAATTAATTTTGGGAATCGTTTTTAAAATACGGGAACATGTTCGCTATGGCCGAGGCTTCTTTATGAGAATTAAATTAATTTCGCAGAGGCGGATAAAAAACTGATTTCACTGTTCATTTTTTATTAAACATATGCTACAACTTTACTAACATAAGTTACCCACACTTCTCTCTTAAATTTTAACGAAGTCGCGTCAACAACAGCAGATTCTGTCTAAGGATAACATTGTTAATGTAAAATCGTTATCAAATTTGGAACCGAAACCAATTCGCGGTGCAATAAAATTTAGTAGCCGTAATGTGATACATTTCTACCTCAATGATTGGGACCTAAAACTTTCGATACGATATGTTAATAAATACTAGAGGCTTACCAGCTATGTAAACTGCTGCAATTTATTAGGGTTATTGATATACAAGGCAAGCAGAAAGTGTCAGAATCCGCCGGTTCAAAATAATGGTCAATTCATGTTTCTATATAATTTAGAGAGTGATTATATTAAACGACAGAAGGTAATTGCTACTCAATGTGTGTTATATCGTATTGCGAGGCATGTTTCTGAGTCCTTTTTACGCTAATCTCGAAAGCGCGCCATGTTTATGAAACTTTCGACGGAGCTTATTATCAGTGGATTAGTCTCTGTTTGATTCCAAAAGATCCCGTAACGGTGAATATAACGAGTTAGACAACTCTCGCGCCATTTCAATTTTTTCCCCTTTAACTGAGTCCAAAGTTAAATATTTTCTAAAAACCTGAAAGTCATGTTTATCTTAATGTATGTACGTATATGTACAATAATAGTGCAGAATGTTGGCCAGATTTTCTTTCGGAAGAACTTAAATTAGAATTCTTAAGTCAAGATGGGCTACTAAAGTAATTCATGGGGGGTAAATAGTGAATAATTCATCATTGATTGAAGTATCGCAGATTATACTAAAAATCGTATATTACATGCATCTAATCTAAGGTTGTTTAATTTTCGTGTTTTATCTTCACCGAAGGCTTGAACGAGTACCAAGGCGTGTAGTGGCGTGTAACAAGGTAAATTCGATCAGAAAAATTTTCTGATTGAATCTCAGAATGCTAGAGCCAAAGAGTTTTCAAAACAAGACATTCCTATAACGAAAAGTTCATTTTCTTATGGGAGGAGTCTTGTTCTCCGAGTCCCTTTCTCCGATTCTACGCGCCACCCATATAATTTGCCTTTCACTATTTCCATCTTCCTCTCTATGTATCTCCTCCAAAATCCTTTGAATTACTCCTTCTCCTTCGAGAGTCCGTTTTATAACCGTTTAAAGTCGATCGGTCGCATTCTTTACGATGGTAATGAAATTTAAGTGCTCGGAGTTCGAGTAGATGTGAAGACTTTTCTNATCCAATAATCCGCGTATTTGACAAGAAAGGGTTTAAAACCCTCAAAAAAACGCCTGTCTCCAATAAAATCACGCAATTCATTAGAAAATAATATTACAATTACAGTGGTCCTCAAATGCATCAAATCAAATTTCAAGGACAGCATTTACTTCCACCACAAGAAACAAACGAAGTTCGACGATTGTAGCTGGGTTTCCTTATTGTCTTTACTTTCGTTGATATTTAACTATATATATAACGTTTATATCTACATACTTGGCAAAATCTGTATAGATCTGCAAGCATAGTATTTACCATCACTCTCAATTTGTTGTTAACGTTGTTAGCATTGATACAAAACTACATCTATAAATTAGAGAGTGTTTCTTCGAGGTTTTTTATGTATCCGTTTCTTTATTTCGCAATAATAAGACTCGCGAGATAAACAGTGAGTTGACATTTGTAATATAACAGGCAAGTGAGGTACTAGTTAATGATTTACTTTACAGGCTCTGAATAAGTTAATCCAATTCCAATTCAGCTTGAGTAATGGCTGTGGCTCTATTTCATTTGTACATTTTCTTCCAGATGCCATTTTTCGTTCGAATGGGTCATTATGTGGAAATCTATATCAGTCTCTGTTGTAATGTCTCATACGTAAAGACACTAGTGAAACTCATCAAATGATGAAAGAATTTAAAAATAGCATACAATCTCTTTGATTGCATTTCTCTGTCATTTGCTTTCTTAATAAACAAAAGCCTCGCAATACCTTCATTGTTAATGTCATTTTAAAGAGAGAAATACCCATGAAAAATGCTTTAGTCTTACATCTTTATTCGTTAATTAGATATTTTACTTGATTTTGTAATTGAGAACATTAATTTTATTTCATCGCACTCTACAGTAATACCTCCACTTATGCTAATATTACATACACAATTGTCGTCGATCCTACCTACCGCATAAATTCCGGGTAATACTGTACATCAAAACATTTTTCTGCTTCTCTGTTTCTCATATAAAATAACGTTACCCATCGCAAAGTAACCAATTTCGAGCACTTGGTGAATGGTAAATTCTTTAAAATATGACAAAGATATATTTGAAAAAGAAGTATTATTCGTTGTACATCAATGTTGAAAATATTTTAAGAGTTGTGTTTCAGACCTAAGATGTAAATCAATAAAGCCGCCGCTGCTTAAAATAGTTGCAGTTGTGAGTCGGTTTCAGATTCTGCCGGCAACTGAGAGACGTAACAAAAACTTCTCTTTTTCCTATCTGACTGCAAATCTTGGAGAAAGAAACACTGCCAAACCAGTTTTGTTTTTTTCCCGTGATTTTTTCTAACTGCACACATTTTTACCGTACGTATCTGCCGAGTTTTCATCCACCGAGAATTAAAGATTCTTTTTAGAGAAAAACGCTATTGAAACGTTCTTTCATTAACGGTCTCATTGAATTTCTCGAAATTGTAAGAGGAAACGCATTGATTCCGCGATGTCAGCATATGACTAGCGTTTCTTACGAGGGTAACATCGCTCGCTCGCTGCTTCATTGCGCTCGCCACTCATCAAATATTTTTAACGTCGGCTTTTTTCAGTTTCATTGTATTCTTACGGTACAATGGCGCTCAGGAGCCAGAATAAATCAGATCTTGGAGCAGAGGGAGTTCTACAGAACAAACGAGATCAAACGAGGGCTATCCACGTTTTTTCTATAGGTCATTGAAGATGCTATATTTTTTGTAAAATGTTTCAGTTGAGGTCGCTATGGATCCAAGCGAAGTGAAATAAAGGGATTTTCTTTCTAGAAAGATAAAAACAAGCTATGTGAGTTGCGTTGTGGTTAAAACCTTTTTAGGCGGTTCCAGGCAATAGAATTACAAATTCTCGAACTTGGGTGTAACTTTTTCCCCGATTTATATTCAAGCTGGTATCTCCTGAGTATAATGAGCCATTTGAAAAATACAAAAAGAACATTGTAAATGCCAAAGGGGTCACGGTTGTTCAGAATAGATAATTGCGATTTATTTTCCGGCATAGGAAGTCCGAGAAAGAAGAGTTATGGAACGGCTCCTTTAGATTCCAATGAAGGGGCGGATTCGAAGATCTTCCATGGACAACTGTTGTTATTATTTTTTCTGTTTCACCAAACGCTTTGAATGAAATAATTATTATCTGATAACTTCATAAAGATTATTCAGCAAATGTATAGACTCCCGTTTCTATCTAGATGAATGGAAATGGTTTCATTTGTGATTCGATAAAGGGTATTGGAAAATGTATTTTTCATAAAAATGTTCTTAGCCAAGTTGATGTATCGTATATGATACTATGAGAGATAGAGGGTGATGATGAATAATGGCATTCATTATGGCCATTCTATAATGAATATAACAATCGTTAATACTACTAATAATACTAATTAATGAAGTAGTTAATACTAATACTAAATTTGAGTAGCATTCTAACTCGATGAGTAAAGCAAGTGTACAAAAGAGGCACTCCTAATATTTCCTGGTATTCCATTCCCACCCGAGAGCTTTTTGAAGATAATGGTGAAGGGGCTGAGGAACCATCCTTTCTTGTTAATAATATTATAAACATTAAGAGTTCTCTGAAAGCTCTTCTGTATCATATACTTTAATTACCAAATACATATATTAAATAATCCAATAATCCGCGTATTTGACAAGAAAGGGTTTAAAACCCTCAAAAAAACGCCTGTCTCCAATAAAATCACGCAATTCATTAGAAAATAATATTACAATTACAGTGGTCCTCAAATGCATCAAATCAAATTTCAAGGACAGCATTTACTTCCACCACAAGAAACAAACGAAGTTCGACGATTGTAGCTGGGTTTCCTTATTGTCTTTACTTTCGTTGATATTTAACTATATATATAACGTTTATATCTACATACTTGGCAAAATCTGTATAGATCTGCAAGCATAGTATTTACCATCACTCTCAATTTGTTGTTAACGTTGTTAGCATTGATACAAAACTACATCTATAAATTAGAGAGTGTTTCTTCGAGGTTTTTTATGTATCCGTTTCTTTATTTCGCAATAATAAGACTCGCGAGATAAACAGTGAGTTGACATTTGTAATATAACAGGCAAGTGAGGTACTAGTTAATGATTTACTTTACAGGCTCTGAATAAGTTAATCCAATTCCAATTCAGCTTGAGTAATGGCTGTGGCTCTATTTCATTTGTACATTTTCTTCCAGATGCCATTTTTCGTTCGAATGGGTCATTATGTGGAAATCTATATCAGTCTCTGTTGTAATGTCTCATACGTAAAGACACTAGTGAAACTCATCAAATGATGAAAGAATTTAAAAATAGCATACAATCTCTTTGATTGCATTTCTCTGTCATTTGCTTTCTTAATAAACAAAAGCCTCGCAATACCTTCATTGTTAATGTCATTTTAAAGAGAGAAATACCCATGAAAAATGCTTTAGTCTTACATCTTTATTCGTTAATTAGATATTTTACTTGATTTTGTAATTGAGAACATTAATTTTATTTCATCGCACTCTACAGTAATACCTCCACTTATGCTAATATTACATACACAATTGTCGTCGATCCTACCTACCGCATAAATTCCGGGTAATACTGTACATCAAAACATTTTTCTGCTTCTCTGTTTCTCATATAAAATAACGTTACCCATCGCAAAGTAACCATTTTCTCACATTCCTGTAAATTATTTATTATGGTAAAATACCCTTATAGAGGGGTTTCAGTTAACAAAAATAATAAAGAAATGGTTGAAATACTATTGAAATTATATTAGAGTGTTTGAAAAGATCTCTCGTCCTTAACACAACTCCCACTGTTTTTAAGTACATCAGAAGGTATTTTTTTTTCTCCCGCGTCCATTTATACGGAGACCATTATGTTCTAAGCGCAATCTATCATCCTTTCTCAAGCGTTTCAATCTTGCTCCCCTTTTCGTCATCCTTTTCCCTTTCATCCACATTTCCTTTCTCTCTTCCTTACAACAAGTTTCCATTCAGCCTCTACCCTCCCCTATTTCCATGTCTTTCGACTCTTTCTGCCTTCTTTAGACTACCTCCTTGTCCTTGTTTCATTTTTGGTTGCAGTATCTCTTTAGAGAGGTTTAGCCCATCAAAGTTCCTCCGACGCCATCTTGTATTTTCCCCACTGTGATCAAGCTGATATGCTCCACTTAAAGTCGCAACGCACTTGAAGCTGCGGAGTAGTCGGACACAATCTTTCGCTGAAGAATTTTTCAAGGTTAGTCATATTCATGATTTCACAATTTTCCCCTTTCTATTACTTTATAATCCTCACGCAAAGTAATGCATTTAACTAGACGATCTCCAAGTGAAAACGCTTTAAGCCCCAAAATAATGTCTCTCGAAGAAACTCGGTTCTTAGAAGAAGCTAAACTTGATTTTGATCATAATATATTCTGTAAAAAGGCGTAGATGGTGAGGAATTTTGTATCATTCAAGGTGATCGACGGATAAAGTTTGATGATTTATAGAAAAAGTTCATGGAAAAATCTTGCATCTAACTCATGCTCGCCTAGCATTTTTAGTATTAAAAACTCTATATCGTATGTGTGTGTGTGTGTGTGTATATATATATATATCATCATCATCA